>LPNX010756703.1:15062-73887 GCA_001517045.1 Pseudotsuga menziesii | reverse complement strand
ATATATATATATATATATATATATACACACACACACAAAATGACTTAGATACAAACATAAAAAGAAACTGATGAATATACACAAATAGAACGTCAGGTTGTTGAGGGGCCCTTCTCAGCAATCAGGGGTTGCATTCCTACACTACTCAATCACCGATCATTAACAAAGAAATGGGAATGATCACCAATAGTTGAAATAGAGACCTTTCATTAAACTCAAAGTTTTACAAAGATTTTTCTCCTCTTCCTCTTCAAAACCAAAGAGATATTTATAAGATGATTACAATGGAGATCAGGTCAACCACCTCTTGCTAAAAATATGTCATGTCCCCAATTTTGGCCCAATAGACCAAGGTCACATAAGAAGAATTTATAAAATTATTAATGGTGACGTAATAATTACCCAAGGCATGGTTTCTGCTGTTCTATAGTACTTTTCTATGGTATGAGCAAAAATTAAATAATAGAACATGGTTTTCATTGGCCCATGGTATTGGAGTCTTTTCAAGGATAAAAGGTGGCAGAGGCAAAGGAAAAAGGCATGCTTGAATATTTGGAGATTTGTTCTTAAGACCATCTAGGGGTTAGCCTAGAGTTTTCGTTTGGGGTTGGCAAACTCCATCCATCCATTTTGGTCTAGTTTCGGTGGTGTGACGGACCCACCCTAGCTGGACAAAGGGGGAGGATCCATTCAAGGTCTTCATTGGAGCTTCATCATCCGGGTTGGCATCACCTTTCAGGTTCTTTTTGACTGTATCTTGGTAGCCGATATCATAGCCATAATTATTGTACTGTTTACTCTTTGCTGGTCATAATAAAGGTGCCAATATTATCTCGCCATTGTGATGTGTTATGGAATGTGTCTAAAGTGTTTGATGAAATGTCTATGAGAATATATGTTGCTGGTGAAAGTTATAAATCAATGTAAAATTGATTAAGGTTGACAAATTCATAGATTTTGTGATAATCCCAGATCGGGGATATTACAGTGGTATCAGAGCTGGTTTTCCTACTAGCCTGAGTGGGGAATCTATTGAGGGTTTCTATTTCATGCATATATGTAACTTCAAATCCAGATTTGGCGACTCTTTGGCAATTTTCACTGTGAGAGCGTGAGTGGCCTGGCATGAAGAAAGCCCATTGAGGCGCTGTGTGTAGAGGAGGCTGCCTGTGAACCCATTTCAGGGTGTTGTGTGAAGAAACTGCTGCTGCAGCTACATGTTTGAAGATCGCTTCCCTCACCATGGAAACTGCTGCCCAGACAAATGATTGACTCGCTTCCTGTCTCCGAATTGCCGGAGATCGTTGCTGTCACCATTGGATCTCTGCCATACCATTGTCAAAGGAAACCGCTGGCAGAATTGAATTTCTTTTGGGAAGATCGTTAAGAAATTGCTTCTGGTGAAAAAATAATCGTAAGGAGGAAAACACTGCTGGAGTTCAAAACAAAATCATTGGTTTTGTTTTTTCTGTTGAAGGTGCAGCTTCTGCGATTAGCCAGAACTCAAAGCTTCAATAAATAGTTGCTCAAAGAAATCAGAAGACTTCTGGTCGCTGCTGAGCATGAGCAGAGATCGTTGAAGGAGGATCGCAACTCGCATCTAGAAACCCGCTGCCATAAGTGGGGCGATTGCAAGAATACCTTGTGTGATCCACGAAACCACCAAGAGGAGGACGAGCTGTTTCGTTGGAGCTTCCTGAAGGAGAAATCACAGCTGGCATTGATCACTGTGAAAGGAAAACTATCAGACCTGTGAAAGATAAGCCACTATGTAGAGGAGGACGTATTTCTGCGTTGAAGATTGTGGGAAGGTAAAGGTGCGCTTGAAGTCAGAAAGAGAAGTGTTGCCACCAGATTGGCGAGACTAGTGTGGAATAAAAGCAACCAATCGAATGTGAAGGATCTTGTTTGCTTGTAGTAAGCCACCCATTTGGATTTGAAGGAGCCACCCATTTCCTCTGTGATGTTTAATGACGTGGGCATGTATTCTCATTGAGCTACCGATAGAGTAAATCATTGTTCCTTCTCCCCTTCACAAAGTGCTATCTCCTTGGATAATTTGTCAAAGACTACTGCCATCCATGTGAAAAGGGAAATTACTTCCTGGTTCCGTTCAGGAGAAGGTGAAGAGTGCTGATCTGCAGAGAGCAAAGAGCTGCATGTGAAATTTTCGTGAAGAGCAGACTGGTGTGGCTACTGGCTTGTTCAGCTGCCTGAGTAAAGAAAAGATAAATATATCTCCTATGGTGGAGTATCATATGTTGGGCAGTCTATCAAATCAAAGGTCACCTTACAGTGCAATATTTTCAAGCTTGGCTGTTGTAACAGATCAAAAAATTATTTAAAATCAGACATCCTTTGCATTCTCTGTTGGAATAAGTTTGCCCAAATCTCAGTCACATTACATCAGATTTGAAACTCAACGAGTTAAATCAGTTGGAAAACAAGTAATTTTCATAAGTCTTGCCAGCTGTAAGAGCCATGTCTTGTTCAGATTCAGAGTATGAGCCATATGAGGAAGAATATTCTTTCTATGCCCCAGAGGTAAATGATTTTAAACAATATGATGGCAGCTATGTGGACGAGGAACCCTGTTATAGTATCTTTGCACAATTCACACTTAGAGATGATGATGATGGTTTCTCTTGTGACCACTTGTACAATGAATATGCAGACAGAGGGACCACACCACCAAGGAAATATCCTTTGAAGGAAATAGCTTGGTGGAGGGAAACTTGCAAAACCTTGCCCCAACAGTATCAAGCATATGTTGTTACGATGAATTCATACTCAAAAGTTCCTTTTGAATTTTTTGTGAATGCTTTGTTTGGGTATAAGCCCAAATATGAAGATGTGGAGTTAGTAAAGAAAGGTCTATGCCCTTCTTGCAAGAGACCTTGGAGAGAAAATCATATATGTTTGGAGGAGAAAAATGAGGATACCACCACCAGTTCTGAGAAGGACAATATCACAATCCTTACTGATCAGCATACTGAAGCCATCACTTTTTCTATTGAGAATCAACCAGATGCATCTCTCACTGAGAACATGGGTCAAATAGCATCTACTGATGGATGCTATAATGGAGAGGTACCTACTAATGGGTGCCATGGAGAGACATTTACTGTTGAATGTCCATTCCTATATGTTGGTGACATAAATATTCCACTTGATGAAACTACTGCAAGTACAAGATCCCAAGAGTCTGAAAAAAATGAAGATTTTGCAGTAGAGGAAGAGGACCTAGGATCAATCTCACCATCACCACCTGAGCTTCACGAGGTTGATCATGTATTAGAGGAAGAGAAGGCTTCTTTTCATAAGCTTTCCCATTTTAAAGGGTCACTTAAGATGAATGATAAGAATATTCAAGAGGCTCTAGCCATTCTCCAAGTCACTAGCGCACTTGTGTCCCAATTGGCTTGGAGAGATGATCCCTTGGGGGCACAAACTTCCAATGGAGTCATAGAGAAGATCCAGAAGGAAACATCAACAACTAAAAGTAATATCATGTGGTTTCTTTTTGATAGAAGTCATTTGATTGAGCTTGCTAAAATATTAGATGAAGCCTCCATAAGAGATAGTGAGGAAATTTGCAAGCTCAAACATGAATTAAATTCCACCCAAGATTGTCTGAAGGATGCTCAAGAATCACTCCAAGAATCTAAGGTCCAAAATGAGCAACTTCTTGAAGAGTTGCAAAGTTCATGGTCTCCTTGCTATGTTTCTGATTTTTGTAGGGATGATAGCAGAGGGACTCCTCATGGTGTGGTGGACCATGAGATTCAAACTGATTTACAAATGTTTGAAGGGTTGAAAGATGAGCAAGCTGAATGGCAAACACTTGCCATGGATGAAGAAGAACATGAGTTGTCTCATAGTGCAAGTCTCACACTCGTGGAAGAGGCACATGATCCTACACACATGGAACCAGCCTTGAGGAGAGGTTTCCAATTTTCTGACTTCGAGGATGAGTGGTGCATTACACTTCATCCTACACTGTTACTTCTTTCAGTTTTCATCTCAGTGAAGTTTGGGTGAAGGGGTTTTTTCTGTTAGTGCCACATGAGGAGTATGAGACTCCTACCCTTCATGATGATCCTATGATATGTGCACCAATTCCTTTTGAGCAGCATTTACATCCATTGTTTTGTATCACTTCTACTCATGGATGCACTTCCTTGAGCCACTTGGAGGCTCCTACTTTGGTTGATGGAGGTTCTTCATCCATTGCTTGGATAAGAGAACACATGATGAGACATATTGATACATCTTACTCTTTCTTGCAGCATTATGAGACATGGGATCCTCACCTATGTTACTAGACTAGATTTGATTGGTATCTTCATGATTGTGTGCTTTTGACACATGATGATTTTCTTGATTGGATGTGCAAGATTCTTGAGTGCTCTTTGATGGATGATCACTTCAGCCACATTGGGAGTGGCATATATTTGTATCATTTCACTATGTTTCATTATGATGTATCTATATTAGTGCTCATGATGTATGGGAGAATGCATAGCAGAACTTGGGATCCTGGCACCCCTCCCCATGATGTATTATTTTGTACCACTCTATGTATTGATGGAATGCGCTAGTTATGGGATCCTGGCATTCCACACTTGGTTGAAATAATTGGGAGGACATGGTACCCCTCCTACTTTGATGTACTGTTTTGGGAGACCTTGTGCATGGTAGAGATGCACAAGCATTTGGACTTGGGCATCCCACATTCTAATTTGTATGTACTCACACTATGTATTGATGGGGTGCGCAAGTGTTGGGACCTTGGCATCCCATACTTGTGGGACTTGTTCTTGATGACAGTTTACACTAGAAGAGTGAGCAAGCAGGGGGACCCAAGCATTGTTGATTATGGGAAGCTCATTGGGAACACATTGTGGTTGGTTGGCTTGAGGAAGCACACCTCATCTCTTCTCCATGGGTTCATCTTTGCAGCAGTTCGTTATGGTTTCCTACGTGCTTTTGGATGGACTTATGTTTTTCTTACAGGGTGTCATGATGACTTCCATGTGCCTCAAATGCATTGCATAGGAGAATATATATTGCACCTTGCATTTCTGAGGATCATTTGGGATCCTGGTATCATTGGTACTTAGTCTTCACATTAAGTGCATGGTTGATGGTGGAAGATTGATGATGTGATGGTATGGTTTCTTCATTGCTTGAGGAAAAGCATATTTGGGAAGGGAGGACTGTCATGTCCCCAATTTTGGCCTAATAGACCAAGGTCACCTAAGAATAATTTAGAAAATTATTAATGGTGACGTAATAATTACCCAAGGCATGGTTTCTGCTGTTCTATAGTATTTTTCTATGGTATGAGCAAAAATTAAATAGTAGAACATGGTTTTCATTGGCCCATGGTATTTACCCATGGTATTGGAGTCTTTTCAAGGATAAAATGCAGCAGAGGCAAAGGAAAAAGGCATGCTTGAATATTTGGAGATTTGTTCTTAAGACTGTCTAGGGGTTAGCCTAGAGTTTTCGTTTGGGGTTGGCAAAATCCATCCATCCATTTTGGTCTAGTTTCGGTGGTGTGATGGACCCACCCTAGCTGGACAAAGGGGGAGGATCCATTCAGGGTCTTCATTGGAGCTTCATCATCCGGGTTGGCATCACCTTTCAGGTTCTTGTTGACTGTATCTTGGTAGCCGATATCATAGCCATAATTATTGTACTGTTTACTCTTTGCTGGTCATAATAAAGGTGCCAATATTATCTCGCCATTGTGATGTGTTACGGAATGTGTCTAAATTTTTTGATGAAATGTCTATGAGAATATATGTTGCTTGTGAAAGTTATAAATCAATGTAAAATTGATTAAGGTTGACAAATTCATAGATTTTGTGATCATCCCGGATCAGGGATATTACAAAATATAGGTTCATTACTGCTATAACAACTACCCACTAATTCAGAAAATGACCAACCATAATTTCTGGAAAAGTTGGTTTCAGAGAACCACGATTATCTCCCGAATTCCTATGAATTTGGCGAAAAGTCCTCATGGTGACCGAAATTGGCCTATTCTACACAAAACCCATGTGCTAAAATTTTCAATTTCGCTTATATTTGCCCACAAATATAGCCCAAAAATCCAATGTCTGTTAAAAACACGTCGCCTACATGGGCATCTGGATGAACGTCCAGATGACATGTAACTAAGATTTGTTCATAAATACGAATTCTGAGTGGATTTTCTGCTAGTTTGTTGGCCACATTGACTATTGAGTGCTGAGTTGCTGGATTGTGGCTAGTTTCCATTGATTGGGTGCCAAGTTCTTGTTGCTTGCCTCCCTCATGTGATGCATGTGTTAATCCTCCACTATGTGTGCACTACTTTATAGCCTGCACATATATAATAAATAGTTATGTTGAATAAAGAAAGAAGCATAATACCATCAAGTTACTATGTATGTGATATAGTTAAAAGACACACATAATATTAAAGAAAGGTGGGGTAATAATTTAAATGTTTTATGAGCATGATAAAATGCAACATGAGGTGCCTTGCCATGATTTAATACATTAAACAAACAATTAATATTTACCATTTTTAAATAAGTTTTATGTGTTACTTTATATGGCATGAAAACATTATCTCTTTAAATAATTTCATCTTAAAGTTAAACCAATTCTTTAAATCTAATGATTACCTTATTACTTTAAAGTTGATGACTATTTTATGGTTTCAATTTGCACATGTAGGATTGGAAGAAATGGGTAAGCCAAACCAGTGAACTAACAAGAAATCAAATCTAATTCAGAACTCAGGACCCAAAGAAGGGGCTGAATGGAGTGTAGAATGTCTATTATTTGCAAAATACTACATTTAATACATAAAAATAACATATTTTTCTTATTTTATATTTACGAGATTTTAATTAATAAAACATAGTAAAAGGAAACCTTATTGAACATAGATGTATTAAATTATAGTAAATAGTTCAGAAATTAATGTAAATAAAACCATTATAAAAGACAATTTTGAGGCCCAACGTACCACTAATGCTTCTTCAGTACTGTTGAAAAAGGATAAAATAGAAGAGATAGAGGTATTAGAGGTGGGGGATACTGAGGAATTAGGGGTTATTGGTCAGAAGGATGAAGAAAGTTTCATAGATGAAAATGTCGAAATATTCGATACTATTCTATTAAATGAGACAATTGAAACTGTTGAAGGTAAACTAGAATCCCTTAAGGGCCCAAGGTAACTATACCTGTGGTGTTTTTAGATCCTTTTTCCATTTTTTCTCTGTAAACCAGACCCCCCATTTCCCTGAGTTCGTTGAATGGTGTGCAGACAGTTTTTCTTCCACTGAAGAAGTCATCATTAATAAGTCCAAGTCCAAAATCCTTTTCCTTGTTCACGCACCTGACATTCGTAAAACCCTCTGTGTCCCAAATGAATTTACTCACACATCCCAAGAATACAACGAAGAGAGTATTATACAGTTATTTCGAGAGTCCACAGTCGAAAATAAGGAAGATTTCCTAAAGTCTTGTTCAAAACCTGATGCTGAAGTAATCAGTCTGTCTTACCTCATTGACCTAAGTCTATTTAATGAAGAAACCCAGTGGTGCATAACCTTAGCCAATCCATTTTTAGGTTTAGATACTAATGGCTATATCATAGAGCCATTGTTGAGTCTAATGTTTGTCTCAAGTACTTGTAATGTCGATCCTGAAATGCTAGGACAATCCTTTCAGTCCTGTTGTCTTAAGTTTGACGAGTTTCTAGATGAAAACATTCATTTGCCATTAGCTAACTTCCATGGTACCAAAGTGTTCAGATTTCAATCCTTCTTATTGAGAATGTTCCTGTATTACAATGAAGATAATTCACAGGCACCTGGGCTAGTGATCACTGATGACGTGACCAAGAATTACTGTGAATTCATGAACTCTTTAATGGAATAGATATATGGCATATTATTTCAAGAAATATTGCCCAGGGTGTTTCCTAAGTCAAGGGAAATGCTGCAACTATCTCCTAGTAAGATGATAAGAGATTGGTTCCTGACAGAATTTGAAACAGTTATAAGACTATATGTTTTTTTGCATCAACCATATGTCCTTCTATCCTTTTTGACAGTCAGGATTTTTTCCTTGGAATTGATTAGACAAAGGTTTACTATTGAAGAAGAGCACATTCTGATCTTTAGGAAGAGCTCAGGTATTGATTTTCCCTGGGGGATAGGACCATACACTGTCAAAAACAAAACTTCCCTACCACTGGTTGATAGTCTGCTCAAAAGCATGGGATTCTCTTTGGGATAGGCCATAAATTACGACCCACACTACATAATTTCCAAAATGAGATAGGCTAACAAGAATAAGCCTTTCAACCACACAGAAACAACTGGACTTAGAGAAGTAGCAAATTGGGAATATTATCCTAACTATGCTACAAAGGATATCAGCATGGAACAAGACTCTGTCTCATCCCTGCCTGGAAACAATTATTCCCAAATGAACCTGTCTAACATAGTTGCAATGGATATAAATGTCTCATCGTTGGTAAGTTTTTCAGGAAATGCAAAGAAAAGAAAGCATGCGAAACCCATGGATACTAATGAAATAGATACTTCTATCACACCAAAAAAGAAAAAGGTTGAACAAAAACAACAAATAGTCAAGGTGAAGAAAAACAACATGAGAGGGCAGATGAAGAGGAGAAATGAAAAGGGCAAAAAGAAGCAAGAAGAGCCCATAACAGCTGGGTTAGAACTTCAGGAGTATGTATTTGATGGAAAAACTCCAAGCGTGTATGCATCTAAAGAAGATTGGATGAATACTTACAAAGAGAAGGCTGATAAATTTTTTGATGAGACAGTAAATCTATATGAGGAAATAAGACAGTTACCCAAGCCAGGTGTAGCATTGAATACTGTAATGGATCATGCTACAGACACCCTAAGTTTGGCCATGACAATGTGTAATAAAGTGTCAAAGGTTAGGGTGAACCTAGAGAATGTTCCTACTCCAGATATCATACACCTTAATAGAGAAACTAGTGATATCATGAATACCAAATTGCTAAAGGCTACTTTCTAAAGTGTCAGAGGTTAGGGTGAACCTCAAGAATGTTCCTACTCCAGATATCATACACCTTAATAGAGAAACTGGTGATATCATGAATACCATATTGCTAAAGGCTACTTTATAGATATCCAAGCTTGAGTCAAGTAAAAAAAAACTCAAGACCCCTTGAGGAAAGTAAGAGTTGAGAACAAGGCCCTTAAATTCAAGTCTAAAAAGTTACAGGATGAATCAATGAAGGTGGATGGAGAAGAATATAAGGGAGCATTGGCTCAGAATTTACTAGATGAGAAAGAAAAGGAAGTTTAGGTGCTTAAAAAAGAAGTTGAAAATTCCTTCTACCTAGCTCATTCAGACCTCTGATTTGACTCAATTTGAGAAGGAAAATGAGGCTTTAAATACTAAGCTGATTGATGGCAAGGCCAAAATTTTGAAGCTCGAGGAGAAAGAGATACAATGGGAGAAGGAGGCTAAGTTGCTGAAAGAAAGTGAAGAGTATTTAAAGGTTAAGCTAGCAGCCAAGGAAAGGGATCTAGAAGAGAAAGTTGATGTGGTGGAAATTCTAGCCACTATGCCCCATGTAGAGACAGACACCACTTCCTTGTCTAATTCTATGTCACAGGTGAATCTAAGGGATGTAGAGCTTATAGGTTTAAAGCTGCAAAATACGAATTTACAGGACATGGCTTCGAAAAAGGAATACGAGAAGAAGAAGTTAACATAAAGATGTCAGGAATTGCTAGATCAAAATTCCAAGTTAAACAAGAAAGTGATTGGCTAAATGGCCCTGCAAGGATGCTGGCATATGATCTGGGGTAAAATCATTTCTGAAGCCGACAAGTTTAGACCTTATTTGGATTTCATTGCAAATCAGGAGGATGCAATGGCCAAGAAGAAGGTTTTGATAGTCAAGGGAGAATTGCATAAGAGATTAGTGGGGGTAGCTCAAAATGCCGTCAATTTTATAAGCAACTTATCAGACGAACAAACCAGCAGGTATGGTATCCAAAACATAGTTGATGTTATTTTTGGATCTAGAAAAGTGGTTAGAAAACATAGGATGTTGGACACTGTACAAGCCAAGACTGGTATTATAGATCACAAAGTCAAAGAGGTGATTGAGTTATTTAAACCATTGGTAAGCAGGGGGATTCCTTTCTTTTTGGAAGAAAAAGGACCCCTGTTGACTCATGAAGAGTATCTGGAGAGATTAGTCCTTCGTAGGGCTGACCACAGCAAATTTGGATACATGTAGCACACCTTGTCAAGCCCCATTGTGTTTGATAAATTGACTAGAGCATTTGAATTATTAGCTGATTTTAAAACCACCTATGCTACAGTACCCGATTTCTCATACACAGAGAATACAGAGCTTAAAGTACTAGCACATGACATGGCTATTGCAAATTTCCTTGCTCCTGATCTATGGAAGTCAATTCAATTGTATGGATCAAAAAAATTAAAATCATGGCCATAAAGATATCAAGGAAGATAGCACAAAGCGTTTTCCGCAAGACATACCTATTCGCAGTCACCTCTCTTAGATTTTGTGCGGTTGTCATCGGTCGAGATACACCAAAAAAGTATTTTTAGACTATTTTCTCTAATAAGTCTACAGTTTATTTCTGTCTTATGTAAATCATGGTGTATTTTCCACATTCGAGTTTGGTAAAAGTCGTTCTTCAGTTTGTAACTAATTTTGATTCTAAGCTTGGTCTAGGAGGTTCAAGACATTATAAATTTACCTCCTCATAGAAGGATAAGGGTTTAGTTGTTTTCGAACTTATGATATTGTTGTGTTTCCTTTTGAATTAATACAATTTTCAAAGCTATATTCTGGATATATGCATTTACATGAATTCTTGTGTGTCTCTCAATTGTAGTCTGTAACTTCCTTTCCTTTCATGTGCATGGATTTCCTATTTTCTTTTACATTGTGTTGTTCTTCATATCGTAGACTTAGTGTATAATGGCTAGGAATTCATAATCATATGCTCCTACCATTGTCTTTGGTATTCACCAAATATTTCTCCCAAAGATGGTGTGGAATTCATCCCTGTGGTGCTCTGCGCTAGTGGATTGTCATCTTTCTGCTTATACCACCATACCCCAAATATAATGACCGTGATTGAGGCACTACCCTGCTCCTGTGATCATTCCCTTGTGCATATCACCCTGTATCCTTGATATTTTTGAGTCCATATCTCAATATATCTCTGTTTCATTTCCAACCACCAATATTTGATATTCTTTCCTAATATTCAATTTGTGACAATATATATGGCCTTGTTCTACATATGTTAGAGATACCTCTCTGGAATTGGAGAAGTCATCTCCCTTTCCTAAAGTGGATCTATTGTTTCCTAGGAATGAGCCTTCACAACCTTTGGTAAATTTCTAGTGCTAACAGATTCTTCTTTAGTCTTGGTATGAACAAGACATCCTTTATATTCATAGATTTTCCAGAGTCTAGCTTATAAGAAGCTTCACCACTACCTTTTATGGGATACTGGTAGTCATACCCAAGTTTCACTTTGTGGGGTGACTCATGTTTGTATAGTTTCACAAAGGATTCTTTATTTCTCATCATATGTTTAGAATCCCCGCTATATCTGAGCCAATCATTGCTTCTATGTGTAATAGTTCCTGTAAGGGAAGAAATCAAAACGTATTTTTCATTGCTTGAAGAATATTCACTTTCTTCTTTGACTCTCTTTCTTAGAGGTCCATCATCCTCTATAGTATGAGCACAATGTCTTCTTTTGTTTTTCTTATTCTTTCAAGAGCCACCTTCATTTCTAGGACTTTTTTTGGATATGTGTCCTTTCTCATCACATGTATAGTATCTGAAACTAGATAGATCTATTCTAGGGTTATTCTGGTGTGAATTCTTACCTTTCTTGGAATGATAGTGGTCCCTTCTGATTTTCTTGGTGTGATTTGTGAGAGCTTCATATTCATTCCCCATTTTTTATTCTCAAGATACTATTCAATCTTCTTCTTGTGAGCATTCCTCCCATAGTCTATTAAAAGTGATTAACTTTCTTCTAGCACAAATCCCTTGAATGAAGGAGTCCCATGACCTAGGGATACCATTCAGGGTGGTCATCACAATTTCTCCATTCTCTACTTCTTCTTCCACAACTTCAATTTGTTCTTTGATTTGAGAGACCCTTGTAAAGTATGATTGTATAGTCTCTGCATTCTGGATATTTACATTCTTCAACTTATTTCTCAAATTCATCTTCCGATTTATATTCTCCCCTTCAAATAGCTTGGTCAAGGAATCAAACATCTCTTTAGGTGTCTTTAGGGAAGACACATGTGGTATAAGGTGATCCTTGATAGAATCAGAAATCATCCTCTTGGCCTTGACCAAGTTCTTTGTGTGTAAGGCCTTAGCCTCATCTCCCTCCGGAACTGGAACCTCTTCACTTATGTAGGTGTCCAATTCATTCTCTTCAAGAACAACTGAAATCCTATACTACTTCCATGCTCGGAATATATCAGTTCCTTCCATATTTTCATCAAGCTTGGTGTGACGATACATATTTAATGAGAAATTCAAATGGAAACACAAAATATTTAGATCATACCAATTTGAGATGACGGGGATGGATCTGGAGATGATCTTTTGTAGTGTTGATTTTCTCGTCCAGGGTCAAATTAGGGTTTGACTTTCCCAGAGTTCTACCAAACCAAAAACTTTGATATTGGTCTCTAAATTTCTATTTTGAGGAGGAGAGAAATCCTATGTTGGGCTCACTCAAAAATTCCTCTTCTGTGAAAATCCCTAATTTCCCGCAGTAGCAACAGGTCAAAAATTGAAAATGCTTGGAATCAGATTTTGCTTCGACAGAAAGGTGTGCCCTTAAATGGAGAGTTAGCCTAGCCTACTTTTGCTGATGATATGTGGAGAGAGACCCAAAAAGTAAGAATCCCTAGCTTCTCTAGCTGCACTATGTCTTCTTCTCAGGTTAGCTCTGATACCATTTTATATTTTTATCATTTAATCAATATGATCTAAGAGTTTATCTAAGAGAATAACATGAAAAAAAATAATCACAAGAGACAAGAGACACAAAAAAAAATTCGGGGAAACCATAAAGGAGAAAATCCCGTAGCTTCCTCTGAGATAGAATGAGCACCAATATCAAAAGTAAAACCCAAAGATACACAGATGATCTTTGATATATGTTTTCTCTCTCACTTGTGTGAGCTCCTCCTCTCTCACTCATGTGCTACTGTTGAGTGAGTGTGTGTTTCAAATAGAGAGTCTCACTCTCTATTTATACTTGTTTTCCACTTGACAGTTACTCTACAGGGATGACATCACTAGGATATTATAATAACCCTAATATGACTCAACTGTGGCGACTATTGTCCTGACTTACAATGGAGGGTTAACCTCAATGAATTTACATGACTTTAATATATCAATGACTCTCCGGATCGAAGTAATAAACATCTATATCGGGGTACAATGAAATACAATGAGGAATATACAAGTGAATACATTCCGAAGTTACAAATACATCAACACTCATGTCCAACTATTGCTCCAAATACAATCCATGAAAATGCTTGGAATAGACTTTATGTTGCTTAAAGCATAGTCTACCTTGTTGTGAATACTAAGGGAGACTAAGATTGGTGTCTATTCAGTATTGCATTTAAAACGGTTAAAATGTGTTAGCTTAGTATACACCGAATGTTATTAGAACTAGTTGGAAGAAACATCACTCCAATGAACGAATATGATTATAAAATCGTCCATTTTCAAGAGTATAGAGCGATAAAGGGAAATTCAAAAATTCATATAGATGTTCCTTATTAATTCCTAAAAATACTCACATTACTTTGCAAGTATATCATACTCTAGAAAACAGTATCCAAGCTCATTCTCATCCAAACTCATCCACTCAAAATATCCTATACCAAAAGATGGTTCAAATGCCTATCCAAAGTTGCAAGAAATTGTCTATAGAACTTCCATTGAGGGATGTGATATGAAACTGATTGCCAATTGGATTTAAAGAAAATTTTGTAATGCCATGGACCAAAAAAATATCAAGTCACACAATTATATATTGCTTTGAAACTAAAAATCAAACCATAAATTAAATTTTGAAACAAATACAACTCCCACTTTTTTTAAGGAAATTACACAACTATAGAGCTATTTTTTTCCAAGGGAAAAAAATACAAATTTAGTGGTTAACCATTTATGGAAACATTGTCGTCTTCGAAAAATTTACAAATCACTATTGTGGTCCACAGTATAGACTACTTATTTCACAAGCAACTTCGTATAGGCCATGCTAACAAGGGTGAATGTAAGGAATTGACATACCCAAGATAACCCATAGAAAAACCGAATTCACCACATACAGGATGAGGACATGAGCTCCAAAGTATAAATATTATTGAATTGTATCACAACTCCAAAGAAATATACAAATATAAATCCAAGGAATTGAATAAGTAAGAAAAATCAAGTACTCACTATATCTTTGTCATGTGCATGTGTGTCCTAAATAAGTATATACATATGTATGCAAAAGGAGTTATACAGTAATTCTCAGTCATTATCCATGTCCGTGGAAATTACCATTTATATATTAGATTAGGAATTTGATATATAATTTCAAATTCCCATAACACCAGTCTAATTTTAATGCTAAGTAGACGCCAAAGGCACAAAATAAAAAATACATAGCACTTCCATAAAAGAGATATGGTCGATTTCCTATTCTCTCTGCAAAAATATCAGTACATAGACGCCTAAGTGGTCTTGGGATGTAGGGAGGATATAAGGTTTCTAGGATTTTAGAATTGATTGCATACTAAGCAATTCACAAAAAAGATTAAGATATAGTAAGGAATCATATCAAAACCAGGTTACCATTCGATGACTTGATGGTTAAACCTGATATCTAAAGTAATCTAGAGATTATTTCTCCTTCGAATAACCTATCCAAAGGAGATGATATGAGATGGTTCAAATGCCTATCCAAATGCCTATATTAAAAGAATAAAATTTCTTGCAAATTCACTAACTATAGCATTATATATAGTGCATTAGTGGAAACATTCTTTTACTAGTATCATGTAGCATAGTAAACAAAAAAGGAAACACACTCCTTCCATTTCCTTGGGAATGAAGGATAGAGACCTTCCATGTTTTCATAAATGAAACATAGAAGGATTTATCTAAAATATATCCACTTTCCTTATGTCAAATAATTTAGGAAAATAGTCTATGGAAATAATGTCATGAATTGCATAAATAAAAACTAATTAGCTTACTACCTCTGGTAAAAGGAAGCATCATAAAATCCGAATGAATATACATATTACTATAAATACAAGTCCATTTTCAAGAGTAATGTTATAAGGTAACTTTCAAAATATTTCTAGAAATTGGCTAAGAAACTTCCACATGCTTATATGAGAGTAGAAGTTTCTTATTTGAGCATAATCACTCAGTTGAGTCCACTCAATCGCTCAATCACTCAATCACAGTTGATCAATTAACTTAAAACTCAAGCAAACATCACTTAATCAATTGAAGGAAATGAGTGCATGAATGAATGAGAGCTAGTCTTATCCAGTGTGAGGTGGTGGTGGAGAGCACCCAGGATTCAAGTGAGACTATTGTGAACTCCAAACTTCTCCACAAGGGGCAGCACAATAGATAGATGGGAACAAACCAATAATATTAAAAGTAACATATAAACAAGACATTGTTCATTTTTTATTGAATTTGAATGCAAGAGTTTTAGAACTACATGATGAAGTTAGAAAAGCATGCCCAAAATATTTAGAACTCTAAGCTCAGCCAATGTTTTTAACTTAATGAAAATATGATAGACTAACTTCTCATTCCGCATGCTCACAACACAACATCTCATTTCACATGGAACGAAGATTATATAATATTGATCTATTATTGAATCAGAAATTGTGCCCATGGCATTTAATGGAAACTTGTGCCCAAAATTTTAAGTAATTGTAAATATTAATCCCAAACTACAAAATTTTTATAAACTATGTCATGATCTAAGTATAAATATTCAATAGATAAACTGATATTAGTTGATATGACATCACTGAAATGTTGATGTATTTGTAACTTCGGAATGTATTCATCTATGTATCTTATGTATTGTAACCTGATGTTTATTCCAAGATGTATCTATTATGTAATTGAGTCATGTTGTCATGCCCCGATGTTTCGATCGGGAGGATCAATAATGTAAACAAGTCATGTCAAGTCATAGTGGGTAACCCTCCGATTGAGTAAGGGTTAAAATCCCTACAGTTTCGGGGCACTAGGGTACTAATTAGACTCTCCTAGTAGAGGTAAGCCCTAGTAGGTTTTTAGTCATGTCGGGATTAGTATAAATAGACAGCCGGGGTCTCTATTTAGCACACATCACTCACACACTCAAGTGTAGTGCATAGTTGAGGAAGGAGAAGACACTGGGTCTAGACAAGAAGAAGATTACTGCTGTTGGGAGTGCATCTTACTGTTTTGGGGTTTTACATCTTGTGCTAATTCTATCTCTGAGGAAGTTGTGGGGTTTTCTCCATTTATGGTTTCCCAGATCAAAAAAACTGTGTTCATTGTCTCTTGTGTTTGATTGTTGTACTTGTTATTCTCTCAGTAAAGATCCTAACATAATGCTAGCTTAATGTTGAAAAACTAACATGGTATCAGAGCTAACCTGAGAAGAAGACACTATGCAGCTGTGGGAAATAGAGATTCCTAGCTTGTGGATATTCCTCCACAGATTTTCAGAAAAATTAAGGTGGAACAACTCTACTCCTTAGGGCGCATCTTTTTGTCGAAGCAAAATCCAATTTTGAGTTTTTTCAGTTTTGGACCTGTCACTGCTGTCGAAAATTAGGGATTTTTACAGAAGAGGAATTTTTCACTGATCCCAGGCCTCGATTGATCTCCTCCCCAAAATCGAAGTTAGGGACAAATTTCAAGGCATTTGGGTAGACATAACTCCAGAAAATAAAAACCCTAATTTACTCCTGAACCATCTCTGCAGGATTTCAGCTCAAGTTTCAGATCCAACATCTTGAACCTGGTAAGATCTAAAATATTTTGTATTTCCATTTGAGGTTCTCAATTAAGATGTCTCATCATACCAAGCTTGATGAAAAGCTTGAAGGAGCTGATAACTTTCGAGCCTGGAAGTATAGGATCTCCCTGGTCTTGGAAGAAAATGAATTAGACTCCTACATTCATGAGGAGGTTCCAGTTCCAGAGGGAGATGAGGCAAAGGTCTTACATAAGAAGAATATGGTTATGGAAAAGAGGATCATTGCTGATTCTATCAAGGAACACCTTATCCCATAGGTATCCTCTCTCAAGACACCTAAATCTATGTTTGATGCCCTAACCAAATTGTTTGAAGGGAAGAACATCTATCGGAAGATGAACCTGAGAAACCAACTGAAGAATGTGAAGATTCAGAATGTAGAAACAATCCAGTCTTACTTCACAAGAGTTTCTCAAATCAAAGAGAAACTAGAAGTAGTTGATGAAGTAGTGGAGAATGCAGAGATTGTAATGACTACATTGAATGGCCTTCCTAGGTCATGGGATTCTTTCATCCAAGGAATCTGTGCTAGGAAGAAGTTATTCAAGTTCAGCAGACTATGGGAAGAGTTCTCTTAAGAAGAAGCTCGGATAGCAGCTCAATAAGAGAAGATGGAAAGTGAAGACCAAGCTCTTACAGTACATTCCAAGTCTCACTCCAAGTCAAGCAAAAGAAGACCTCATGATTCCAGAGGTAAGCACTCTCACAGAGATAACACTAGAAGAGATGTATCTAGAATCATATGCTATACTTGTGATGAAGCAAGACACTATGCAAGGAATTGTCCTAACAAACAGAAGATAGTAAAGAAGAGCAGCAAAAGAAGACATCATTCTCATGCTGTAGAGGATGATGAACCATCCAGGAAGAGATCCAAATATGAAAGTGAAGATTCTTCAAGCGAGGATGAATATGTTCTGATATTAGCTCTCACAGGTAACATTATTCATGGTAGTGATGATTGGCTTATAGATAGTGGGGCTTCCAAACATATGACTGGATTCAAGGAATCCTTTGTAAGACTGTCAGAACATGAATCACCTCAAAAGGTAAAGCTAGGAGATGACTACCAATATCCAATAAAAGGTAGTGGGGAATCTTCATATAAGTTAGACTCTAGAAAATCTCTAACAATAAAAGAAGTATTGTTTGTGCCAGGACTCAAGAAGAACCTTCTCTCCATATCAACATTAGATGCAAAAGGAATGTGGGTTGCATTCATAGATGGTCAAGTCATCATGTGGCCAAAAGGAAATACTATCAATGATGCGGTAGTAATTGGAGAACAAGAAGGAGGATTATACAAATTAAAGGGCCATCAAGAACAAGCCTTGGTCCATGACACAGTAGAGCCAAGTGAACTTTGGCATAGAAGGCTTGCACATGTGCATTATAGAGCACTACCTATTGCAAGAAAAGTTGTCGAAGGTCTTCCACAAATCCAAGAAAAACATGATGGGGTTTGCAAAGGATGTGAGAAAGGAAAGAATACAAAGAAGACATTTCCAAGCAGTGAAAGCAAAGCAAAAGGAATATTGGAAATCATCCACTCCGATGTATGTGGTCCTATGTCATCAAACTCTCTAAGCGGGTATGCATATTATGTTTCTTTTATTGATGACTTTTCTAGGAAGACATGGGTTTAGTTCATGAAGAACAAAGACAAAGTATTTAGTAAGTTTAAAGAATTCAAATCCTTGATCGAAAACCATATTGAAAAGAAGATCAAGACCATTCGATTAGATAATGGCGGAGTATTCACTTCAAATGAATTCAAAGAGCTATGCAAAGAATCGAGGATTAAGAGGGAGTTGTCCACTCCTTATAATCCACAATAGAATGGGATTGCAGAATGGAAGAACAGAACTATCATGGAAGCTGAAAAAGCAATGCTTCATGATCAAGACCTTCCTATGCATCTTTGGGTAGAAGTTTCCAGAACAGCGGTGTATGTATAGAACTGTACTCCACATAGAGTACTAAAGAACAAGACTCCTAAACAAGTATTCTCCGACAAGAAACCAGAAGTCATCCATCTCAGAATATTCAGCTGTTCTATGTACATCCACTTTCCAAAAGAGAAGAGGACTAAATTAGATCCTTCAAGAAAGAAGGGTATATTTGTGGGATACTCTGAAAGCTCGAAGGCTTACAGAATATATTTCCGAGGATATAAGAATATTGACATCAGCAAGGATGTGACATTTGATGAAGACACAGCTTACAACAAATCCAGAAAGAGACCCGCTGAAGAACCTGAAGAAGCAGAAGCACCTATAATTCATGATACAACCATTAATGAATAAAATCAAGAAGAAGATCGAGAATTTGAAGAACCACAAAGACCTGCAAATCCACCCCTAGAGAAGAATCCTCATAAGATGAAAACTGCTTGGGTAAGAGAACTTCTCCAAGGTGCGAAAAGATATGGGGCTCTAGAAGAGAATCATAGAGAAAGAAAGAGGACCAGATCTTGTTCTGGGTATGTAGCTTTACTATGTGATTTCATTGATAAAGAACCTTCCAGTTATGAAGAAGCGGAAGAACAGAAAGAATGGAAGGATGCTATGATCAAAGAGTACCAATCGATCATGAAGAATGATGTTTGGGATGTTGTCCCAAGACCAGATGGGAAGTCAGTTGTAACTTCCAAATGGATCTACAAGATCAAACATGCTGCAGACGGTATCATTGAAAAGTATAAGGCAAGATTTGTAGCTCAAGGTTTCTCTCAGAAAGAGGGAATAGACTATGAAGAAACCTTTGCACCTGTATCCAAATACACTTCTATCAGATCAGTACTTGCTTTGGCTGTGGTGATGAAATGGAAGATACAGCAAATGGATGCCAAGACTACTTTCTTGAATGGTGTAGTGGAAGAGGAAGTGTATGTAGAAAAACCACTCGGTTTTGAGACACATGACAGGGAGTCTCATGTATGCAGATTGAAGAAAGATATGTATAGCTTGAAACAGACACCCAGGACATGGTATGGCATAATTGATAGCTTTCTATCCAGTTTGGGATTTACCAAGAGTAAAGCAGATTCCAACCTTTACTACAAGGTTGAAGATGGAAACCCATTGATGCTTCTACTATATGTAGATGATTTGTTCGTGACAGGTATGGATGGGTTGATTACTGATATAAAGAGAAAGCATGCTTCCGAGTTCGAGATGAAGGACTTGGGTATGATGCATTACTTTCTAGGTATGGAGGTGTGGCAGAATGCGGATGGAATCTTCCTTGGACAAGGGAAGTATGCAGTAGAGATCCTGAAGAGGTTTGGGATGATGGACTGCAAGACTATGGCCACACCTATGGCATCAAACCTGAAGCTATTTAATGGTGCTTCTTCAAATATGGTTGATGCTACGATGTATCATCAGATGATTGGGTCATTGATGTACTTGACGAACATGAGACCAGACATTTGCTTTGCTGTGAACACCTTGAGCCAGTTCTTGACAGATCTGAGAAATGTTCACTTAATTGCTACAAAGCATATTCTGAGGTACTTGAGGGGTAAAATTGATTATGGGCTCAAGTATGATGCAAATCAAAAGATTAACCTAGAGGGTTATGTTGATTTAGATTGGGCAGGCAGTGCCATTGATAGGAAGAGCACTTCAGGGTGTTGCTTCTGTATGGGATCGGGTGTGATCTCTTAGTTTAGTAGGAAGCAATCCTGTGTGGCACTGAGTACAGCTGAAGCAGAGTATGTCATAGTTTGTTCAGCTAGTTGTGAGGCAGTATGGGTGAGGAAGCTACTATCTGATTTATTTGATCTCCAGATGGATGCTACTTGTACACATTGTGACAACCAGAGTTGCATGAAGTTGTCAGAGAATCCAGTGTTCCATGACAAGTCAAAGCACATTGAGATCAAGTATCACTATATCAGGGATATGGTGCAGAGAGGAGCAGTGAAGCTCTAGTATGTTGCAACGGAGGAATAGATAGCTGATGTGTTGATGAAGCCATTAGCCAGACTGAAGTTAGAGTACTTCAGGGAGAAGCTTGGTGTTCTCCAGATCAAGGTTTCTCCAAGGGAAAGTGATGAGTCCCAAAGCCATTCTGATGAGCAGGTCATATGTAAGGCCTGAGCCATTCTATCATGGTGAGAGGATTCAGTTCCTTCCATGTCAGATATGAGTGCTGGCCATTCTGTCGAGTAGGACAGATGTAAGGGCAGCTACCACTCTCTGGGAGAGTGGAGGCACCTGTTCAATTACCAGGTAGCTCAGTCTGGCACTGGGGGCCTTTCTGATGAGGGTGGAGGATTTGGTTCCTTCCAAGTCAGATGTGAGCGCATGCCATTCCATCATGGTGAGAGGATTAAGTTCCTTCCATGGCAGATGTAAGTGCGGTCCATTTCGTCATGGTGAGAGGATTAATTTCTTTCCATGGCTGATGTAAGTGCGTGCCATTCTTTCATGGTGAGAGGAGTCAGTTCCTTCCATGTCAGATGTAAGGGCAGGCCATTCTATCATGGTGAGAGGATTTAGTTCCTTCCATGACAGATGTGAGTGCAGGGCCTTTCTGATGTGATTGTAGTTTACTACATGATCAGATGTGAGTGCTAGGCATGCCTTTCTGACGAGTAGGTCAGATGTAAGTGCTGGGAAAAGACCTATTTGATGGTTAGGCCTATAACTAGCATGAAAGAAGGCTGGCTCTGTAGAGCTTCCTATGATGAGATAGCACACACATGATGATGACCAGATGAGATCCAGATTGAGCTATGATCTAGATCCAGTTATGATAACTCCAAGAGATCCAGATCGAGTGATGATCTAGATCTAATAGTGACGATCCAGATTGAGTGATGATCCAGATCCAGTCCAGTGATGATGATCCATATCGAGTAATGATCCAGATCTAGTGATGATGATCCAGATCGAGTGATGATCCAGATTTAGTGATGATGATCCAGATCGAGTGATGATCTAGATCTAGTGATGTTGATCCAGATCGAGAGATGATCCAGATCCAATGATGATGTCCCATGATGATGCAGATCGAGAGATGATCCAAATTCAAAGAATGAAGATGACTTGAAGAAGAAGATGACTTGAAAACTCAGAAGACTCGAGATGTAGATGATGAGATGATCCAGTTGATACAGAGAAGAAGACCAGTGCTGAAAATTGTGTCGAAAGAATACCTTCCTAGTTAAGAGGGAGTGTTGACGTATTTGTAACTTCGGAATGTATTCATTTATGTATCTTATGTATTGTAACCTAATGTTTATTCCTGGATGTATCTATTATGTAATTGAGTCATGTTTTCATGCCTCGATTTTCCGATCGGGAGGATCAATAATGTAAACAAGTCATGTCAAGTCATAGTGGGTAACCCTCCGATTGAGTAAGGGTTAAAGTCCCCGCAGTTTCGGGGCACTAGGGTTATTAGACTCTCCTAGTAGAGGTCGGCCCTAATAGGGTTTTAGTCATATCGGGATTAGTATAAATAGAGAGCTGGGATCTCTATTTAGCACACATCACTCACACACTCAAGTGTAGCGCATAGTTGAGGAAGGAGAAGACACTGGGGCTAGAAAAGAAGAAGATTACTGCTGTCGGGAGTGCATCTTACTATTTTGGGGTTTTACATCTTGTGCTGATTCTATCTCTAAGGAAGTTGTGGGGTTTTCTCCATTTATGGTTTCCCCAATGAAAAACACAGTGTTCATTATCTCTTGTGTTTGATTGTTGTACTTGTTATTCTCTCAGTAAAGATCCTAACATAATTCTAGCTTAATGTTGAAAAACTAACATGAAATCGCTAGTCACACAATATAACCACTAGTTACATAGTTCAATTCCATCCTTATGCCAAGGAATGAATCTCCACAAAGCATATTTTGGATTACATAATGCACTACTCACACATGGTAGAGCTATATTTCGAAATAGAGGATCTAAAATTTCTGTTGGATTCACAATATGATTTCCTTTTCCAATAGGGACACGATGTACCATTACATTTGGGTTAGTCTTATGTATTGTCACCCTTGCAACTTCAACCCTTGAGTTTAATGCAATGATAAATCATTTCTTTCCTTCCAAAACCAATTGGGAAGTTAGCCTCAACTCATTAGAATTATCTTGCCCTTGCAAATAAATGAGACAAAGTAAGATGCATGGAAATAAGAAGTTAAACATTGATGATCCTAGATTAAACACCCTTTAGATCTTGCTGAAAAGCTTTAGCCACTTCTAGGAAATCTCTCTAAACTTAGTCACAATTTGTCTTCAGCTTCTCTTGTCCCAGCAGTGCAGCTGGAGCGGTACATTCCTGCTTTAGAAAGGATAACTAATTTGAGAGTGTTATAACAGGTGAGATTTAGTACTTACTCTCCTTTGGTCATGCTCTTTACTATTTTGTAGTATTAGAACTTTTTAATTGTAAATGTGTACAAACTTTTAGAGTTTTACAACTTAGATCTTTCATTGGAGTAATTCTTACTGAATTCAATTCATTCTTTTGTATTAAATTATGGGGTGACAACCAACGCTTTTACTTATATATTTTTCTTGGTTTTGGAATTTTTATATAGTTATCATATGTCTACTAAAAAGAACAAATGGATGTTCCAGGTATCACAAGTGTATCAAACAATGAAAATCACAGCCCTTTCAAAGATGATACCGTTTTCTGATTTTGATATTGTACAGAATCTTAGTAAGGATAATCTGAAGTACAAATTCTTACAATTGAATATTGGCCATTTA
The DNA here is from genome assembly GCA_001517045.1 of Pseudotsuga menziesii. Taxonomy (NCBI): domain Eukaryota; kingdom Viridiplantae; phylum Streptophyta; class Pinopsida; order Pinales; family Pinaceae; genus Pseudotsuga; species Pseudotsuga menziesii. The sequence goes on along the minus strand of LPNX010756703.1, from coordinate 49,964 downwards.
AAAGGCATCGTACAGTTTGGCAGTGATGTGAAGAAATTCAATTTTCTGGTTTTCATTATATTGAATACTAAATCAAGATTCCCCTTTGAGGATGGTGCTTCTGTGCATGGAGTGTTTTTTAGAGTGAGGAAGCTACTTGGTGGATTTATTTTTGCAGGACCATGAGTTAGACAAGATTCTAAATCATTTAACTATTCTTGTGAAGTACTTAAACAAGGCTAGAAGCCTCATAAATTTTCCTTCTGCTAAAAAATTCACTAAAGCTCCTCAACACTTCCCAATATTGCTTGAGATCATAGAGAAAGAGCATATAAAGTTGCTTGCTCACAAAGTCTTGATTGAGAGGCACAAGGAGGAGCAAGAGCAGTAATTGATTGAAATAATATGTACCAGATTAGTTGTTTTTAGCTATGTGGTTGTTTCATAGTGTATATTATTGGAGTCTCGTGGTGTCTTGGGCTAAATTTGTTTTCTTTCATAGGTATTGAGAAGGAATGAGAATAAGAGTCCAAGATATTGAAGCAACCAAGAATGACTAAAGAAGTGGAACATAAAAGACTTGCATCCAAGTTTACAAAGAGAGAAGAGAATATAATTCAAAGGTTTATTGAAGAGAATGAATTGGAAGAATCTCAAGCTTTGCTTCAAGATGTTGAGAAAAGGAGAGGCAAAAATGGAAAAAAACAAGGTGTTGAAGGGGTATGGACTATTGACCTATATGTCTAATTTACTATGGTTCTCTTCAAGGTCTTGAAAATTTTAGCTTCTTAAGTTATAGAGGAATTCTATGCCTAAAAGACACTTATGTTATTCTTCCTTCTGATTATTCTCTCATAGAAAAAGGCTACGAAGCAAATCCTCATGGAACAAGCTCTTTATGAGAAACTTAAGGAAATTCAGGAAATGGAACGAGAACTTTGAAAACTAGAAAAAACCATGGATTACCTAGAAAGGGACAAAAGAAAGAAGAATCCCCTCTTACTAAAGTAGCATATCAAAATCACTTGGTAGATGATGAAATATTCTTCACACAGGAACAACAGGTGAGCATAATCTAGACCCTCTTTGTCCTAGTTGGATGTTTAAGAAATTGAAATTGCATGTAGATTCCATCAAGCGAGCAAGATTAGTTTGAGAATGTATTATTTAAATAGGATTTATCCAAATTCTTGCAATTAAGTAGTTATAGGTTTTAATTGTATATCTCCATCGATCTCTTGCTAACATCGTACTTCTACAATGACAACAAGCAATTGAAAAAGGTGGAAAATAACATGTTGTAGATATTTTGGAGAATACTAGGCTTACACGAATGTTGAATGACAAGGTAGGTTTTCACATTTTTTTATAGATATTTTTGGGACTTGCATCCGTTGTTATGCTTACTATAACTAAGTTGTTTGGTTTGTTTTGGTAATGTAGAATATCTTTCAAAATTTGGTTTTTTTGGTAATGCATAATATCTTTCAAAATTTGGTTTGTTTTGGTAATGCAAAATATCTAGGAGGTAAAACTTTAGTGTTGTTGGAGATAAATTCAAGTTCTTGAGATTTAGTAGTTTGTTTATATTGATTTGATAAGGTTGTTTCTTTAAATATATTTTTTCATCTGGTGACTCCATGAAGGAATGAATCCCTGTTCTAGAATATTTTAAAATGAACTTGCTATTTGTAGAAGTGAGGACATCCAACATACTTGAAGAAATTTGAAACCTCACTTGGCAACTCCACTAGTACTGAAATGAGGTATGATGGTTATATGTTTTTCAAATTCCATATTAGTTTGGCACATTGAATATTGAATTTAAAAAGTATGGATTTTTTAGAAGAATCATGGATTAATGAATGGTTAAATCCATAATATTTCTTGGGTATCCTACGGAATCTAAATCAATTCTTTGTTCCATATTGGGACAAGCACATTCAAAACTTCTCATGACATGTTGACTAAGTTGTACTACATTTTACATCTTTCATTGAATTCATTTCAAGATTCAATGTTTCCCATGATGATGTTATGATAAAAATGTTTGTCTGTTCCTTGGAAGATGATGCATTAGATTGGTTTTATGCCCTACATTGGGGGAGATATGCCAATTATGCAATATTTTGAGCATTGTTGTGAGTAAGAGATTAGATGATTGTAGTCCAAGGGAGATATTTTTGACTTGGGTTTGATCAAGGCATTTTGCAAGCTTTGGGATGTTAGATATGTCGAACATCTTGAAGGATCACAATTTGCACATGTTTTGGTTGAGATTGTTTATAGATTGAGAAAAAAGATTGATAATTCAATGCTTGCACATGACAATAACCCCTTAGAGGATCTATTGTGTAAATATTAATGAGAAATATGATGCATGTATGTCTTGATTGGGTTTTCTCATTGCAATAAGGATGAACCAAATTCCTATCAACAAATCACAGTAGCATAGAAATAATGAAAAACAAGATTTATGTATTCGATATATTTGTGAAGAAAACCATCTTATATATTAGATAATTGCAACAATAAACTAACCATAGTTGATTACACCAGTCACCCTATTCTTCCTAGCTTAATCTCGTTACACAAAAGGTAAAATTCTATACAACATTTTGTCATAAAACAACACAAGATTGAATTCTTTAGAGATCCAAAACACATTTATTTGTTGTTACTTTGTGTGCTATAAAATGGCATGTTCATAATCAAGCAAACTGAGTGTCTTCCTAGATGGCATAATATTCTTCTTTTTAACTGCCAACTTGAGGTCAATTAGATGTATAATTATTTTGTTTCAGAGTCTAAATGTGAATTTCCAATCATACATCTACATTATCTTGATTACATAATAGGATTTGAATTGGTTAGCATATATCTAAAGAAGTTTAGAACCATATGATTTGAAGTGGTTAGCATATGATTTGAAGTATTTAGCATATATCTAAATAAGGTCAGATCCATTCAAACTAATTTATTAGGTCTCTTGAGTCAGAAACAATGTTTGGATTATTAGTCTTTTCTTAGAATTACAACTGATGCAATCTTGGTGTTAATATTGCCCCTTTCCCCAATTCTTAAAGGGTTCTAGCTCAATGGTAGAGCGCATGCTTTAGAAGAAGGAGGTTGAAGGTTTGCTTCCTTCGAGGGGGGTTTTAAACTGAATTCATATGTCACTATGAGGGGGATTCAAAACTTCCCTTGTATATTACAATGAAGGGGTGTTATAGCTGATTTTACCACTCCAGGTGAATCACACATGTATGGCCTTTTCCTTGTCCCTCTGCAGACTCCTTAGACCCCTTGGACCATTTTTTGTCTTTTGATGTTTCCTTGACCATCCCTAAAAACATGCGAAAATTGATATACGCAACTTTTAAACCCCTAATCATGTATATACGCAACTTTTAAACCCCTAATCACGTATATATGTGGATTTGACCCCTAAAACCATGTACATCGGGATGTGTGCATAATCCAAATCCTTTTGGAGTTTTCCTTGACATGGATCCGACTCACCTGACTCCTGGCCTTCCATATGCCTTGAGATTGCTTGAATTCAACCTTTCATTACCCATTTGAAAAGCTATATAAGGAACTCTTTGGTACATTGAAGGCATAAGAGAGAATTGAGAACAAAGAAACTATAGTCCATTGTTGGTGGAACTTATGCTTGAGTCCACATCCCTTTGTCCCTTGGAGCACTTTGGTGTTCTTCCCAATCTTGCCTTTTGCTTGTGAGCTTGCTATCGAGAGATGGAGGATTGAGGTGGTGGAGGCCCAAGTGGGGGATTTAGTTTCTCCGATTCACAGACGTGCCGATAGAGGTTGTATTCATTGTAATCTATGATTTTATATTAATAGAAATATCTTTTCCTGTCCAATAATGTATGTTTGAATGAATATTTTATCCATGGGATGATTTCAAATGTTTATACATTGTTGATTATATATGCTAGAATAGATCTAACACCAAGATATATAGTATGCTTTCTTTGTTTACTTGTTGTTGAGAAAGTAATTTATCAATTCAAGCTGAAGTTGGAAAGCTCAATGGGGATCCACTTCAACTGTCCATAATAAGGTACGAGGTCTGATCCTTTAGTGTTAGATATTTAATTTCTATTGCATGTTGGAAAGGATTGATTTCTGGAGTCAAGCTATCTATTGTGGTACCCCAAGCCATAGGAATTTCTCTCCGTAACAGAATTGGTGACTTTGCTGGGGAGTTCCTAGTAGTTGTCCTTTGGGGGTTTTCTATCGGCATTCAATGACTTTGAATTGCTCTTTTTCTCTTATTTCTGTGTCGGGTCTGGGGGCATGTTTTCCTAGTGGTGTTTGATTGGTGCAAAGTTTGTCTCAGCTTGTTTGTTTGCCTTTATTTTTATGCACCTTTATTCCTGTACGTGATTTTTGAAGTCACAGTCGCGTATATACATGAGTTTATCTGCTATTTCCATGTACACATGCGGGTTTACTATGAACAGTCACTTATGCCCTTAGTTTTTCCTTCTAGAGGAATATGGATTGTTGCTGGGTGAATTGTGATGATTGTTGAGTCTCCTTTGATACTGCTAGAGTTTGTATACATCCCTGTTTCTAACCAGATACCTTTTTTTTAGGGTAAAATTTCTTTCTTAAGAATGTTCTTGTCATTGCATTTTTTGTTTTTTGTTTTGGGATTAGTGCATTAGATTTCTTTTACCTTACTGCTTTGCTTGAGTGCTGCTTGCAGAGTCTGGGGGTTGTAGAATCATTCTTTTGCTTTTATATCTCATTTTTATTTCAAAGAATCCAAAAATGTTTCCTTATCATCATGCATTGCATATTGCATTTTGCATTGTACTTGCACTAGATTTGCTTTGGAGTATTCGTCACGATTTCATATAGGAAAGTCTACATTTATCATTTGAAGAGAATTATGCATTTCACATAGTAGCATACCCCATTTTTCATGGACACAATGTATTTGCATTGATTGTTAGGTGTGCATTTTACTTCATGTTGTGTCATAACGCCATTAGTTTCATGGCCATATCCCTCTTTTGAGTAATAAAGCCAATTAAAATCAACGCTTAATTAAAATGAACTACACTATTTTATTTGATAGGGTTCACCAACAAGCTTAGGATTTAGGGTCTTGGAATAGTTCATTGTGAGTCAATTCTCCAAGACCACTAAACAACAACATGTATGTGTTTGTCCACGTGAGTGTGTGAAATTCCTTGGTATAACCAGTGTTTCTCAGGATCCTCCTCTCAAAAGGGAGTTAAGCACGAGGTAGTGTGAGAAGTTATTGATTGGGATGAACCCTAGTCATAACTGAGTAGCACCGGAGATATTTCCAGGATTGTATTCGTATCTGGGGGCTCTTTCGAGAGTTTCGGGATTTTCTACCTTGCCCATATGGTCAATCCTGCCTACAACTGTCTGCCTAAGCATTGATTATATTGAGGTGACCTTAGTGGCCTTACCTAGGATATTGAGGGGGTACTTTGCAGGGGTTATTCTGTGGGTGTCCCGGCCAGGTTGGGGTCAGACAGCACAGTCACTTTACGCATTGAAGCTGAGGGCCACAATAATTTGTTATGTACCTCCACTTGTTGTGTATGGGAGTCTCAAGCCTCTCCTAGGTGAGACATACCTAGTTCATTTGGGAGCTCACTTATCCTACCCTTGATTGCTTGTGTTTGGCTTTAGATTTTATTGGTGATTGCTCTGTGCACGTTAGCTTGCCTAGGGTTTGCATAGATAGAGAGTTTTTTATATTTTTTGAGTCATTATGGATTCGGGTGTGGCTCCTCATCATTCTCGTCATTTAGCAGGACTTCTGCCTTATACATCTCCTCCTCCTTTGGGAGAGATAAATAGATAGTCTAGGAGGACTACTTCGCACATTGATTCACACACCATGGGAGACCACGTTGAAGGTATTCCTGAACCACCTTCTCCCATTCATGTGGAAGATGGGGAGTTTACTCCTAACTATGATCCTTCACCCAACTTGACTGAGTTAGGTCCTGTGATTTCTGACATAGGTACTTTTCATGATAGACCTACTTACTCTAGGGTGGATTCCCCATTGACGCATCGCTAGTATGGAGTGCCGGAAGATGATGAGACTCATTTGAACCCGCAAGCACTAGTTATGGTAGTTATGGTATGTCTGGTTTTCCCACACATGATTTGGCATTTCATGTTGAATCTGAGTTTGCGCCTAGCACTATGCCTGGGGGCACTCTCATTCATTATCATGCGGAGAGGTTTGGGAGAACAAGTCACATTGCACCTTCCATCCCGGCGGTGGAAACTACATCACATATTTCGCCTAGGTCTAGGGTTAGTTATCCTATTAGGATACCAGATATGAGATGAGTGACTATAGGGAATAACATGTACATAATTACACAGGTCCCTCCATCCTCTGTCCCTAGTTCTTCAAATGTTCACTCTCCACCTCATTCACGTGGTCCTTCGGGCCGGAATGTTGCTACGATTTAGGTCTGTATTGCGGTTACTAGACTGGTTGTGTCTCAAGATTACATACCGTCTGTTGCTTCGAGAGGTTATGTTCATACTTCTAGAGGTCATGTTACTACTTTCAAAGCATATATTCCTACTTCCGGTATGTATATTCCTACTTCTAGAACGTATATTCCTACCTACGGAGTGTCTCATGGGACATCTCATGCGATGACTTGTGGACCTTATTATGGGACGCAGTATGGACAGGGTTCTTCACCTTATGGGGGCGGGTATCAACATGTAATATCCCCGATCCAGGATGATCACAATATCTATGAAATTACCAACATTAATCAATTTTACATTGATTTATAACTTCTACCAGCAACATACATTTCATCAAACACTTTAGACACATTCCATAACACATCACAATGGCGAGATAATAATGGCACCTTTATTATGACTAACAAGAGTAAAAATTACAATAACTATGGCTGGGATAGCCGCTGCCAAAATACATTCAACAAGAACCTAAAAGGTGATGCCAACCCGGATGATGAAGCTCCAATGAAGACCCTGAATGGATCCTCCCCTTTTTTCCAGCTAGGGTGGTTCCGTCACACCACCGAAACTAGACCAGAATGGATGGATGGAGTTTTCCAACCCCAAATGAAAACTCTAGGCTAACCCCTAGACGGTCTCAAGAACAAATCTCCAAATATTCAACCATGACTTTTCCCTTTTCCTCTGCTGCCTTTTATCCTTGAAAAGACTCCAATACCATGGGAAAATACCATGGTCCAATGAAAACCATGTTCTATTATTTAGTTTTTTCCCATACCATAGAAAAATACTATAGAATAGCAGAAACCATGCCTTGGGTAATTATTACTTCCCCTTAGCCAATAATTATTTCCTCCTTATTTGTCACCATTAATAATTTTCTAAATTCTTCTTAGGTGACCTTGGTCTATTTTCCTTAGGAAAAAATTGGGAATATGACAGTCCTCCCTTCCCAAATATGCTTGTCCTCAAGCATTGAAGCAACCATACCATCACATCATCAATCTTCCACCATCAACCATGCACTTAATGTGGAGACTAAGTACCAATGATACCAGGATCCCGAATGATCCTCAGAAATTCAAGGTGCAATATATATTCTCCTATGCAATGCATTAGAGGCACATGGAAGTCATCATGACACCCTGTAAGAAAAACATAAGTCCATTCAAAAGCATGTAGGAAACCATAACGAACTGCTGCAAGGATGAACCCATGGAGAAGAGACGAGGTGTGCTTCCTCAAGCCAACCAACCACAATGTGTTCCCAATGAGCTTCCCATAATCAACAATGTTTGGGTCCCACTGCTTGCTCCCTCTCCTAGTGTAGAATGTCATCAAGAACAAGTCTCGCAAGTATGGGATGCCAGGGTCCCAACACTTGCGCACCCCATCAATACATAGTGTGAGTACATACCAATTAGAATGTGGGATGCCTGAGTCCAAATTTTGGTGCATCTCTACCATGCCCAAGGTCTCCCAAAACAATACATCAAAGTAGGAGGGGTACCATGTCCTCCCAATTATTTCAACCAAGTGTGGAATCCCAGGATCCCATAACTGGTGCATTCCATCAATACATAGAGTGGTACAAAATAGTACATCCTGGGGAGGGGTGCCAGGATCCCAAGTTCTACTATGCATTCTCCCATACATCATGAGCACTAATATAGATACATCATAATGAAACATAGTGAAATGATACAGAGATATGCCACTCCCAATGTGGTTGAAGTGATCATCCATCAAAGAGCACTCAAGAAGCTTGCACCTCCCATCAAGAAAATCATCATGTGTCAAAAGCACACAATCATGAAGATACCAATCAAATCTAATCCCGTAACATAGGTGAGGATTCCATGTCTCATAATGCTGCAAGAAAGAATAATATGTATCAAGATGTCTCATCATGTGTTCTCTTATCCAAGCAATGGATGAAGAACCTCCATCAATCAAAGAAGGAGCCTCCAAATGGCTCAAGAAAGTGCATCCATGAGTAGAAGTGATACAAAACAGTGGATGTAAATGCTGCTCAAAAGGAATTGGTGCACATAACATAGGATCATCATGAAGGGTAGGAGTCTCATACTACTCATGTGGCACTAACAGAAAAAACCCCTTCACCCAAACTTAACGGGGATGAAAAATGAAAGAAGTAATAGTGTAGGATGAAGTGTAATGGACCAACTCATCCTCTAAGTCCAGAAATGTGAAACTTCTCCCCAAGGTAGGTTCCATGTGTGTAGGATCATGTACCTCTTCCATGAGTGCGAGACTTGCACTATGAGACAACTCGTGTTCTTTTTCATCCATGGCAAGTGTTTGGCAGTCAACTTGCTCATCTTTCAACCCTTCAAACATCTGCAAATCAGTTTGAATCTCATGGTTCACCACACCATGAGGAATCTCTCTGCTATCATCCATACAAAAATCAGGAACATAGGAAGGAGACCGTGAACTTTGCAACTCCTCAAGAAGTTACTCATTTTGGATCTTAGATTCTTGAAGTGCTTCTTGAGCATCCTTCAAACATTCTTGCGTGGAATTCAATTCATGTTTGAGCTTGCAAATTTCCTCATTATCTCTAATGGAGGCTTCATGTAATATTTCAGCAAGCTCAATCAAATGACTTCTATCAAAAAGCAAACACATGATATTACCTTTAGTTGTTGATGTTTCCTTCTGGATCTTCTCTATGACTCCATTGGAAGTTTGTGCCCCTAGGGAATCATCTCTCCAAGCCAATTGGGACACAAGTGCGCTAGTGACTTGGAGAATGGCTAGAGCCTCTTGAATATTCTTGTCATTCATTTTGTGTGACCCTTTAAAATGGGAAAGCTTATGAAAATAATCCTTCTCTTCCTCTAATACACGATCAACCTCGTGAAGCTCATATGGTGATGGTGATATTGATCCTAGATCCTCTTCCTCTACCACAAAATCTTCATCTTCTTCAGACTCATGGGAACTTGTACTTGTAGTAGTCTCATAAAGTGGAATCTTTATGTCACCAACATATAGGAATGGACATTCAACAGTAAATGTCTCTCCATGGCACCCATCAGTAGGTACTTCTCCATTATAGCATCCATCAGTAGATGCTATTTGATCCATGTTCTCAATGAGAGATGCCTCTGGTTGATCCTCAATAGAACAAGTGATGGCTTCATTATGCTGATAACTATCATCAGTAAGGATTGTGATCTTATCCTTCCCAGAACTGGTGGTGGTCTCCTCATTTCGCTCCTCCAAACATATATGGTTTTCTCTCCAAGGTCTCTTGCATGAAGGGCATAGACCTTTCTTTACTAACTCCACATCTTCATTCTTGGGATTATACCCAAACAAAGAATTCACAAAAAATTCAAAAGGAACATCCGAGTATGAATTCATCATAACACTATATGCTTGATACTGTTGGGGCAAGGTTTTACATGTTTCCCTCCACCAAGCTATTTCCTTCAAGGGATCCTTCCTTGGTGGTGTGGTCTCTCTGTCTGCATATTCATTGTACAAGTGGTCACAAGAGTAACCATCATCATCATCTCTAAGTGTGAATTGGGTAGAGATACTGTAACCGGGTTCCTCATCCACATAGCTGCCATCATATTGTTTAAAATCATTTACCTCTGGGGCATAGAAAGAATACTCTTCCTCATACGGCTCATACTCTGAATCTGAACAAGACATGGCTCTTACAGCTGGCAAGACTTATGAAAATCACTTGTTTTCCAATCTGCTTTAACTTGTTGTAATGTGATTGAGATTTGGGAAAACTATTTCCACACAGGATGCACAAGATGGCTAATTTTCTGACCTGTTACAATAGCCAAGCTTGAAAATATTGCACTGTAAGGTGACCTTTGACTTGACTTCCTGGGAACTGTTCCTTCAATTTTATGGGGTACATCTCCTTCGATATATGTCATGCGCTGGTCCTGGAAATATTCCTCCAATAATATATATTCATATCTGATACACAGTGCTTGTATATTCCTGTAGCTGTCCAAAATGACAAGATACAATAAAGATAGGATGCACCGTCTCAAGAATAACTTTGATTCCAACTCCCTGTAGCTGACTTTCTGTTGAACATAACAAAGAATAAATTGTAGAGTAGCCTCACGACCTTTCAACGATGTCCTTCCCCAATGTTGTGATTTCCTCTACATATCTACAACCTCTTTAACCGTGATACAGTGCCAAAACCAAATGTCAACAACGCCCCCCATTGAATTCACAAGCACATATTGGCAACTTGAATGATATACTTCAGATCAGGACTGTTAAAACTTGACCTTCAACTACTATATCTCACATGCAATTAAATATGGTTGCTTGTGTCCATTCCATGCTTCATGGGTTTCTGATGTAGTTTCTGGAGAACACCAATATCACAGACCTGGGACTAATAGAGGAGACCCCACGTACTGATTGAATGGCAAGAGCATTGTAGACTACCTTTACAATGGTGAAATTGTAGCAGCAGGAACCTAGTATAGAACTTCCCGAAGGCCATGATCTATATTGAGATAATAAAGGAACCTGTAGCAGTTGTTAGGCTTGCCAAGGTGATTCCATTAAGATCTTCAGTCTTGAAAAGCTGTAGATGTCAAGTCAAGAATGCATCTACAGAACTCACCCACAGACCATGACAATATTGTTGCACTTCCTTGGATGGCACCATGACTTGGATAGGCAATCAGTCCTTCCACTGTTGAGATTGAATTAAAATGATGTCCCACGTTTGGGGCAATATTGGCTCCTCTCGGCTCCTTCGCAAATGTTTTTACAGAGCCCAAGCTCACAACAATCCACTAAGCGACTCACACTTTCCGGTTCCAGTCAGTCCAGCTGAATTCGACTACTCAGAGCACTTCCCTGCATATTTCAATAGAATCCCAATCCCAAATTCTAATGACAAAGACAATGAGGATATTGAAGGTCCTGCCTCGAAAATAGAAAAACCAGATGATTCAAGGAAGGATTCCGGTTTGGAACTCTCGGAGAGCTCAGAGTTTCTACTCATTTAGAAAATTTATCGAAGCCAGAAGATTCAACGAAGGTTATAGACATTTCTCCGAAAATCCACTTTGCAGAAATCGGTTGCGGTTTCGGTGGGCTCCTCATTAAGCTTTCATATATCGGCTCCTCCACACAAGGAACATGGCTTTCCTCATATGCACGCTGCCATTTCGATTTCCCCGGTGCTCCACGAGTCACAAACCACGGCGATTCAGATCGGGTCCTCCAATAGCCTTCACATCTTCCATTGAATCTCCCAGAGAGAATGGAATCCTGTGCTCTCCTATGTTCCACGATATGTCAATCGAGAGATTGGTCTCTCTCCACAAATGAATCCCTTCACACAAGAAAGGACCAACCATGCAACTTCTTCATAGCTACGGATCCTTCTCCTATTGCGTCCTCAATATCAGTGAAATGTTGAAAGAAAACTAAGCTGCGTTGTGAGTCCTGTAGCCCTAAATGAGGGTTTGAATTCTATCTCAAGTGAGCATAGAAGGGGCCGTAGCAGAAGGAGGAAGTTGAAGAGAATGGCTTGGATTTTGAAATCCTGAGCCAACCATACAAAAAGCCCGCCTCAGTTTCCAGTCCTGCCTTCCAAACTCTAAGGCTGACTCCCATAGTGAAAATCGCCAATGAGTCACCAAATCTGGATGAAATAGAAACCCTCAATAGATTCCCACCCAGGCTGGCAGGAAAACCAGCTCTGATACCACTGTAATATCCCCGATCCGGGATGATCACAATATCTATGAAATTACCAACATTAATCAATTTTACATTGATTTATAACTTCTACCAGCAACATACATTTCATCAAACACTTTAGACACATTCCATAACACATCACAATGGTGAGATAATAATGGCACCTTTATTATGAATGACAAGAGTAAACAGTACAATAACTATGGTTGGGATAGCCACTGCCAAAATACATTCAACAAGAACCTGAAAGGTGATGCCAACCTGGATGATGAAGCTCCAATGAAGACCCTGAATGGATCCTCCCATTTTGTCCAGCTAGGGTGGTTCCGTCACACCACCGAAACTAGACCAGAATGGATGGATGGAGTTTTCCAACCCCAAATGAAAACTCTAGGCTAACCCCTAGACGATCTCAAGAACAAATCTCCAAATATTCAACCATGCCTTTTCCCTTTGCCTCTGCCACCTTTTATCCTTGAAAAGACTCCAATACCATGGGAAAATACCATGGGCCAATGAAAACCATGTTCTATTATTTACTTTTTACCCATACCATAGAAAAATACTATAGAATAGCAGAAACCATGCCTTGGGTAATTATTACTTCCCCTTAGCCAATAATTATTTCCTCCTTATTTGTCACCATTAATAATTTTCTAAATTCTTCTTAGGTGACCTTGGTCTATTTTCCTTAGGCCAAAATTGGGATTATGACACAACAACCTGCTTACTCCCCAATTTACAGCTTTATAGCTACGAATAGTCAAGGTACACCACACTATAGTGCTTACATGCCACCCTATACGGGTCAAACGGCAGGAGGGCACTATGGCCAAGGCCATGGTGGTAATCATACCTATGTGAATCAGAACTATTAGGGAGCGGTCCATTGACCTCGTCATCCTAGGATCACTTTCCTCACAATGCTGAATCTTCCTGAATTGTCAAGATTGACGAACGATCCTGTAGCTCATGAACCGGCTTGGCCGACTGACCCTAATAAGATTCCCTTGGACATACCCAAATTCGAGGGAAAACCAGGAGAGGATCTGAGCGAACATGTTACTACCTTTCACCTATGGTTCTCTTTGAATTCCTTACATCAGGACTCAATCCGTTTGATACTTTTTCAATGCACCCTTATAGGGCCTGCCGTGAAATGGTATATAAAGCTACCTAGGGGGGCATTCGCTTTGTTCGATGACCTAGCGATGAATTTTCTTAACCACTTCCAGCTACCAGTGTGTCATGACGTTGGTACTGAACTCTTGTCGAAATTTCAGCAGGATAAAGCCACACATATCTCAAATCATATCCAAGAGTGGCGTAGACGGAAGAGGTTAATTAAATCCTTTATATCGCCAGAATTCCTCCTCGAATGGTTCCTTAAGTCGTTATTGCCATATATAGTGATGGACGTGTCTACATCTGGAGTGCAAAATGAGGAACAAGCCATTTTTATGGTGTAGGAACTGGATCTGATTTATGCTCAATCCGGTTTGTTATATGAGATCATTCCTAATGCCCTGCGTTCTAGTTTTGACCCCAAAGTTAAACCTAGACCACATGCCGATGGAAATGTGGGTTGTGCGAGTGCTAAACCTACAGATTCGGTTGCAAAACAAGTTAGTCAATTGTCAATCAACCTATCTGCTTTGGGACAAGCTATGGCTTCGTCTCAACCCACCCAAATAGCAAGTGTGCTTTCAGTGCCATCGTCGGACCAAAAGGGTAACCAACAGCCTGGATGGAATAAAAAGAAGGGTAAGAATAATCGTAAGGGTGGGAATAGGAACGAGAATGCTAATAATGGCAAGAACACCCATGATGCTAGGGGGGGCAAACAAGCTAAAAATAAGGTTAAATTCCCTTGCAAGTTGTGTAAGGACAATCACCTCACTTACTTGTGCCCCTGTATCGATGAAGCCTCGAGATTCTTGGCATAGGGCCCAGCTGTGCTAACTAACCCTTTACCTCACAATAAAAATATGAAATCGAGGACCCATGATCAGTCTGGTGTCGATCAAGATCCGCTAGAGGGTGGTGGTCATGGTTGCATTAACATGGTTCATGCTGCAAAAGTTGTGACCCGTGCGAAGGACTATGGTTCGTCACAACCCAACCCAGGAAAGGATCCTGATCCACCAGGGACTCGTTTGCATATTGAAAAACCTGTGGATAAACCTAAAGCTACACCTTGCATTCCTAAGGGAGTCCTTAAGCATTCGGGGCACAATCTTAATGCCCGAGCCGTCCAAAACTATTCAGTAGTCAAGAATTTGGGCCACACTCCTTGTGCAATGTCTGCACTGGAAGTGCTTTAGAGTTGTCCTTCGCAAAGGAAGGATTTACTTTCTTCCCTTGGTGTGAATGATGATAATTCTTCCTCCATGATTAAAATTGAAACCACAGGACTTCAGCCTCACTTGCCTTACTATGTGTCTCTTTTGATTCATGTAGAATGTCTTAACATGATCGTCAAGCGCACTGTGATTGACAAAGGCGCTGCTGCTTCTGTGATGTCTTTATCATGTTGGAAGGGTTTAGGTTCCCCTGAGTTGTCTAAATTGGTGACCATGTTAACTGCGTTCGATGGGATATCATTTAGGCCACATGGGATTCTCCCTTCCCTTAAGGTCCATTTGGGGGGGAAGATTGTTGCGATAGAGGTCAAGGTGGTTGATGCGCCCCTTGACTACAATCTCTTGCTCGGTAGGAATTGGATGTACAGTATGCAAGACGTAGCTTCTTCCCTATTTCGTGCTGTGTGCTTTCCATTCAATGGGAAGATAGTTACGATTGATCAAACGTCATTCAAGAATCCGTCGGTTACTGCATCTTCGGGAGCTTCGATCCCGATTGTAGAGCACTCTCAGCCGAAAAATGGGACTGTGGGTGTGGACATGTATCCATCCCTCATGGGAAGTTTTAGTTGTCTTGCACCTATCCTTATGATAGGGTCTAGTTCCGGTGAGGCTTTGACATCTATGAGATTGGTGTATTTTTGCACGATTCATATGGAATATCCTTGGATTCTTCCTACACCAAATACTTCGAGTGAGCCCATCGTGACAGACGTACTGTTGCCTGCAACTATGGTAGCTTATCAAGCTAATCTTGAGAGTGTTGCAAAGCCTAGTCCTTCCTCTTCACGAACAGAGGAGGAGGACCCTTATATGTTGCCTGCATGGGCAGTACAGTCTTCTCACACACAAAATTGCCTTGATAGTGTTTTTCCTTCAGACGAAGTGATTGTTGAGGCCATGTCGGGAGTTGAGCCACCATGGGAAGAGCTCCATCATAGATCTTATTTTCATCTTGAGCTTGACCGCTTGGAGCGTGAGGACTTTAGGGAGGTTCTTAATGAGAGGATTGGTAGTACTATGGTTCCATTAAGCTCTCCTGGTCTGATGGTTGATGGAAACATGGCAAATATATCTCCAATTATTCCTATCAATATCTCTCGTGATCCTGGCAGGATAGAGAATGTCTATATTGGGGCAGAATGTTCCCATGCTGAGATTCTAGAATACACCGAGCTATTTAAATAATTTTGTGATATCTTTGCTTGGTCTTACGACGAAATGCCAGGTATCGACCCTCGCATTGTCGAACATGAGATTAAGACTTATCCAAACGCTAAGCCGGTTCGACAACGTTTACATGCGGTGAATCCTAGGAAAGCACCCGTGATTTAGGCAGAGGTAGAGAAACTGTTGAAAGCCAGTTTTATCTATCCCGTTCCCTTGACGTAGTGGGTTTCAAATCTCATTTCGATGGATAAAAAGTAGGGAGCGATCCACATATGTATTGATTTTTGTGATTTGAATCGTGCCTGTCCTAAGGACAATTTCCCCACACCATTTATTGATCAAATTTTGGATGAGTGTGTGGGTAGGGAGGGTTTTTTCTTCATGGATAGCTTTTTCGGATATAATCAGATACAAATTAAGCTTGAGGACCAACATAAGACTTCATTTATTTGTCCTTGGGGAACTTTTGCATATCCAAAAATGCCTTTTTGCTTTAAAAATGCCGAAGCAACTTTTCAGCGGGCAATGACCTTGATTTTCCACGATCTCAAGTCGATTATCGAAGTATTTTTGGATGAACTTGCTGCCATTCTCGTATGAGAATGCATCATTCCTATCATTTGAGATTGGTATTCAAAAGGTGCCACCATTATTTGGTCAGGTTAAGTCCTCACAAGTGCATCTTTTGTGTGAAGTTAGGTTGCTTATTAGGATTCATCGTTTCTAAAGAGGGTATAAGAGTCGACCCTTTGAAGGTTGAGGCAATATTTCAGTTGTCTCCCCCAAAAAATATTCATCATCTTCAATGTTTGCAAGGCATGGCAAACTTCTTACAAAAATTCATTGTCAATTTTGCCAATTTGACTAGAGGCTTCATGTGTCTTTTGAAGAAGGACACCACCTTTTGTTGGGATGAGCGAGATCAAGATTCCTTTGATGCGCTCAAGCGAGCCCTAGCAACAGCCTCGATGATTAGTCCCCCAGACTATAGCTGTGATTTTCTACTTTATGTGGCCACGTCCATGGAGATGATTGGGATGGTTTTGGTTCAAGAGGATGAGGAGCGCCAAGAGCATGTCATATACTATCTGAGCTAGAATATTATTGATGCAGAGATTTGTTATTCTCATGTTGAGAATCTTGGTTAAGCTACCGTACATGTGGTTCAATGGTTGAGACATTATATTCTCCTTCGCCAGAACTTGGTTGTAACCAATGTCAATACGTTTCACTTCATCCTCACTCGAAGGATGATTGGGGGGAAATATAATAAATGGATTGTCATCCTGCAAGAATTCAATCTCGAGTTTGTTTCAGCAAAATTGAAGAAGTCGTTAATTTTTGTAGAGCTATTATTGGATTTCCCAAGCGAGGCCGAGGAGTTGGTTTGTGAAGATAAGTTTATCGATGAGCACATCTTCTTAATATCAACTTTAGACCCATGGTATGGGGATATCATTATATATCTACAAACATTGAAGGTCCCCACTCACCTCTTACGGGATGAACGGTGATGATTACATCACGTGTCTAAGAATTACCTCATAGTGGATAACACTTTATACCGCCGTGGGGTAGATTCCATTTTACGTCGTTGTTTAACTCATGATGAGGATGAGGTAGTGCTGAATGATTGCCATGGACTGGCGTGTGGTGGTTATTTATCTGGGATTTCTATAGCCCAAAAAATATTAAGAGCATGTTATTTCTGGCCGTCGATATTTAAGGATCGTGTTGATGCGGTCAAGAGGTGCCACCCTTGCCAGGTGTTTGCACATAATATGCACTCAAAAACTGCTCCGTTACATCCCATCATCACTGCCGGTCCCTTCACTAAGTGGGGGCTTGATTTTATGGATTGCAACCTAGCTTCAGTTGGGGGGCATCATCATATCATAGTGGCTGTTGATTACTTCATGAAATGGGTTGATGATATGCCTATAGTTAAATCCGATGCTGAGATAGTTGCGCACTTCATAATCAACCAGATTATTACTCGGTTTGGGATTTCGAAAGAGCTTGTCACTGACCATGGCTTGCACTTTCAGAATTGTATGATGGAAGAGTTGGCATCGAAGTTAGGGTACAAGCAAGAGCATTCCTCCTCTTACTACCCTCAAGCAAATGGATAGGTAGAAGTAGTGAATAAATCACTCAAATCCATTCTCCAACGAACCATCGCACAAAGCAAGAATAATTGGCACATTATGTTATATCCTGCTTTGTGGGAATATAGAATTGCTGTTAAGACTGCCACGGGTTTTTCTCCATATCAGCTTGTACATGGAGTGGAGTCGGTATTACCGGTTGAGTGTGAGATTCCTTCTTTGAAGCTAGCCGTAGAACTCTTACCAAACATTTTTCCATTGGAGGAGCATTTGGTCCACCTTGAGCAGCTTGATGAGTAGCGTCAAGATACATTGGTGGCTCTAGAAGTAAATAAACGTCACATAAAGGTCCAGTACAATAACTCTGTCTGTCCAAGGAGGTTTAGTGAGGGATACTTGGTCCTTTTATGGGATCAACCAAAAGAACCCTTGGGGGCAGGTAAGTTTAACCCCATGTGGCGTAGTCCTTACTTTGTCAAACGTGCATTAGAGAACAGTGCTTATGAGTTAGTGGATTATGAGGGAACGGCCTTGGCTGAGCCTAGGAATGGGCTCTATCTCAAGAAATACTATGCATGATTTTGAGCCAAGGCTGGTTATTGTATAGTATTGTACAGTTTTGCATAGTTAGGTCTTATTCTTATAGTGATCGGGTTTGTGATTAGTTTCTATTTCTTTTGGCATATGTCAATGGAATCTTCCACCTACATAGGATTCGCTGATGGTGCAAGCCGTCACACTCAACACTCAGCCTCTGCTACTTGGGTGATTTATACTCCTATGGGTCAGGTATTGTCTTCAGGAGGCGTATGCTTACGACCATCTTCAAACAATGTTGCTGAATATAGCATCGTTATTGAGCTTCTATGAGATTCCATTTTACATGGTGTTCTCTCTCTTGATGTACGTCTTGATTCGAAGTTAGTAGTGTCATAGCTTAATGGTTTGTACCATGTTAGAGATCCGACGTTATTAAGAAGATTCTTACGTGTGAGATTATTAGAACAACAATTTGACAATATAACATACATACATGTTCCAAGAATTAATAATCAAGTTGCTGACTCATATGCTAACTACGTGTTAGATTAGCATTTGTTTCATACACAATAAATTCATCACAAACACAAATTTTTACACATGTAAATAAATAAACCAATCATCATAAAAGCTTTTTATATACATCCAAAATGTGGTAATACATAGTGTCATAATACAAAAATGGGGCTCTCAAGCAACCAGAATATAATACACGGTAATACAAAATGTATCTCCCAGGAGTCTAAGACTGTGGAGGAGGAGGGGGGTTGTCATCATGGAAGGTCACTACGGCTCTAGCTAGCCGTTAGAATAATCACACCCATGCTCATGGTACACCCATCACCTGGTGCTGCATAGGCTCAGGCAAGTCCCCGACTTGAACCATGGGAACTCTGTGTGTCAGCCTCACAAAGTTGGTATGAATTCTCTAGAGCGTCCACTCCACATCCACACCCGTGATATCATCTCCTCTTCCCCTCCGTCTATGATGAGGGAAGCCTTTAGGCCACCATGGTCCCACATCTGCATGCATATGGTAGATGTCACTATGTATTGTCACCCAAAAACATGTCTTTTGATTTCATATAATTAGAAAACACAAAAAAAATTTAAAAACTCAAAAAGTTAAAGAGAGGGTTGAGATTCATTACCTATGTCACCATATGCCTATCTTGGTGGTAGCAGCATGTCCAGGTCCCCTCTGAAATCTATCCTCGCATAGGGGTAGTCATTGATGGCAACTATCTGTCATCGCCACCACAGAAAGAACTCAGCTAGATAGGGTTTGGACACCCTACCTCCCCCCAGTCTATGCATCGTATCTGCCCAACGTTGTTGGGCTGGATATTAAACCCCATGAAGAGGAACGTCAACTCTGGGGCTCAATCCTGGAACATGCTCGAAGAAAAATGTGCTCAGTATACTGCTGAAACCAAAGTTTCACACTCTGCCCATCTTACACTCACTGAGCTAATGTTTCATGTTGGTCAGTAGTGTAG
Organism: Pseudotsuga menziesii; assembly: GCA_001517045.1. NCBI lineage: Eukaryota > Viridiplantae > Streptophyta > Pinopsida > Pinales > Pinaceae > Pseudotsuga > Pseudotsuga menziesii. The sequence continues at coordinate 30,038 of LPNX010756703.1, read as the reverse complement.
TGCTCCAGTCATATACCATGGGTCTCATGCACTCCACTGCATAGAACATCAGAGGCCGCGAGGCCTGGTGGAGTGAATCCAAGCCTGCTATCCTACCCAGTGTCAGTAGGATGGCCTTTAGGCCCAACAACTATATAGAGTTGGTTGGGATCTGACTCCCCACCTTCTGCATGTCTGGATAGTAGTACACCGCAGTCTACTCATCTATAGTCAGACCACCTCCTGACTTGCGAGAATGTAGGTTCACTAATTCCCCCCATCAGGAAAGTCCAGTAATAAAGTATATGTCCTCCACCTCTATGGTGAGGGACATCCCATCTATCTAGAACGAATCTGAGTCTGGATCCCAATAATCCACCAACATATGCAATAGTCTTGGTTTGGCCCTTAAGCCACCAAGACACCAAAATTTGTAGAGCCCACATGCACGTAGCACTTGTTGAGCCATTAGATCGGCCCTTACTGCCTCCTCTACATCACCATGTTCACGTTCTCTTCATTCTAGGACCATCCTGCACAAAAAATTGCAAGTTTATCCATTAGAATGCTTAAAAAACCTCATGCGTGGCCGCATACGTGACTGTTTTCCAAACGGCCGCTTATGTACATTGGTTTGGGGGCATTTTCTGCGTATAGCCATCCCTATACGCAGAAAAACCCTCTATTTCCACGTGGGCCGCAATGCCTATTTTGGATTGGCCTAGAAATCCCAAATAACCATGGAATTTGATAAAAAATGCATCAAAATGGAAGAGAAGAGCATGGGTAAGTACCTGGAAGAAACAGTAGTGGATTTCGTCGGCTGGATCTTCTGGAATTCGCTGTTGAAAATCTGAGCTCAATTGGGTAAAAATTGCAAATGTTTTATAGTGTTTTGAATTATTTACTATTTATAGAAAATTTTCAAATTTTTGAAAATTTTTACCCCCTTTTCTATAGTTTGGACCATTTCTAATCATTTTGGACCATTTTTGACCTAATTTATGATGTAGGAGACCTTTTTGAGTGTCGTTTCAGCGGTTGGATTGACCCGTTCATGCTAATTTCAGGTATCATGACTAAACTGGCATATAGGTTAGGTTTCATCACCGTTTGCATTTTTGCATGACCTTATGACCATTTCATTATAGCCTTAGGTACGAACCCACTCTGTTATGTCACGGAACCTTCTTGCTGTTTTAGAAGTGGAATGATATGAGTGGTAGAGCTTGACCTTACATGGGTACCCTAGTTAGCACCTTATTTGCATTTGGTTCCCATGCTGACGTTTTGTCCCTTAGGGTGTGGGAGTCCATTGTATAGTACTGCCATGACATTTCGCAAGAGTGTCATACTCCTCTTGATCTTTTTCTCACCTATTTCCCTCAGGAATCCCTTATGTCAAGTTGTAATTGCATTATCGTGAGATTTTCCTGCCTTATTGAGCTTTATGATGTCTCCCCTGACATTGAGTTTCAGCCATATAGCCCGAGCTTGTCTCATGTCTAGCCATGCAGAGCCATATTTTATATCCTTTGCAGCTTGATTCCCTTTTTACTGGGAGGGGATTTTCCCCCGAGTGTCACTGTCCTACACATGTATCCTTGCATTGAGCATAGGTATGTTCCATTGCTTGGAACTAGTTTGTTTTCTCCTATGACACTCATCTCCTCCTAGTTTGTAACTATAAAGCAGTTTTATTCTTTTTCAAGCTTTTTAGATATTTGAAAAAGTCCAAAAAAAATTAAAAAACCAAAAATCTAGATAAGGAAAGATGTTATCTTTTGGAAGCTATTGAGTCGTGTCGCCTTTGAACATAGCATTGTATATCACATATGTTGGTTGGGTCTATAGTTTGACTTTAGGAGCTGTACTCATGTATCTGAGTTTATCTCCACCGACTGGTTAAGCTTCCAATCCCCGTGGAGCCTCTGTCGATGCCTCCTGTGTCACAGAGATGTCCTAGTTTTGTATATCAAGTCTATGTTGCCTTTATGTAAGTCACCATATTCCGTTATGCTCTTGCTCAAAGGAAGTTGAAACCTGAGTCGGCCATTCCTCAGTTATCTTGACTTTGCATGTTGGCCATTCCCGATCCAATTACTGGTTCATGCACCTTATGATCGAGTCCTTCCACATTATATAGATTTGTAAGTAACTGATGTTGGATGATGAGGGATGCCTTAATTCCCTCCTTCCAACATATTTCATCCCATCAACTTCAGATCATTTATTCTGGGATTGTAATCTAGAGTCATTTTTGAGTGCCTTGAGACTTGCAGTCATCAGTGGCAGGTTCTCTTGCCATCGATAGTATTTGGGAATACATCAATGTCCCTTGATCGATGGATCCTCTCAAGTGTTCAACTTGAACACATCTATTCACACTTGTTAGTTTTCACTCTAGTACCTTGGTTCCCATTTTCATCATCGGTGGGTGATATTGCGTCTGTTAACGGTATATATCAATGACTGGTAATCAGACGATGGACTACTATGTTCGACCTTGACACCTCTATTCACATAGTAGGACATGTACTCGTAGCGGTTTGTGTAGAAGACCTTCCAGATTGGTAGCATCTCTTATATGCTACCTACTTGATTGTGTCGATGTTCATGAGATTTCAACTCTCATGACTTGATTCCAGTATATGTCAGACATTTTCAGCTATTATGGAGATCTTGATCCATTATATATCTTCAGCCATTATGGAGATCATGATCCTTTGTATATCTTCATCATGGAGATTCTGATCTATGTATATTGTTTGTGGTGATGACCACTTATGTGATATCTTGTATCATGCCTATTCATGGCCATTGTACTCTTATGTATCTGGGACTGCTATATGTATTTACAGTTATGTGCAGAGTTGTATCATTGTACTATGCTGATTGGGGGCTAGTATTCCATTTGGGATCCTTCATCACTCCACTTCTGGGATGGAATTATAATGTATTTCAGCCATCGTATGATCCCTCTAACCTCACACATTAGGGGGAATCTGTTATAGCTGATTTTACCACTCCAGGTGAATCACATGTGTATGGCATTTTCCCTATCCCTTTGCATACTCCTTAGACCCCTTGGACCATTTTTTGTCCTTTGATGTTTCCTTGACCATCCCTCAAAACATGTGAAAATTCATATACGTGACTTTTAAACCCCTAATAGCGTATATACGCGGGTTTGACCCCTAAAACTGCTTACATCGGGATGTGTGCATAATCCAAATCCTTTTGGAGTTTTCCTTGACATGGATCTGACTCACCTAACTCCTGGCCTTCCATATGCCTTGAGATCACTTGGATTCGACCTTTCATTACCCCTTTGAAAAGATATATAAGGAACTTTTTGGTACATTTAAGGCACAAGAGAGAATTGAGAGCAAAGAAACTATAGTCCATTGTTGTCAGAACTTATGCTTGAGTCTGCATCCCTTTGTCCATTGGAGCACTTTTGTGTTCTTCCCAAGCTTTCCTTTTTCTTGTGAGCTTGCTATCGAGAGATGGAGGATTGAGGTGGTGGAGGCCCAAGTGGGGGATTCAATTTCTCCGATTCACAGGCGTGCCAATAGAGGTTGTATTCATTGTAATCTTTGATTTTATATTAATAGAAATATCTTTTCCTGTCCAATAATGTATGTTTCAATGAATATTTTATCCATGGGATGATTTCAAATGTTTATACATTGTTGATTATATATTCTAGAATAGATCTAACACCAAGATATATAGTATGCTTGCTTTGTTTACTTGTTGTTGAGGAAGTAATTTATCAATTCAAGCTAAATTTGGAAAGCTCAATGGGGATCTAATTCAATCATCCGAAATAAGGTATGAGGTTTGATCCTTTAGTGTTAGATATTTAATTTCTATTGCATATTGGAAAGGATTGATTTCTGGAGTCAAGCTGTCTATTGTGGTACCCCAAGCCATAGGAATTTCTCTCCGTAACAGGGGGGTTCAAAAAACCCCCTATAATTTTATATGAGAAGGGTTCATAACCATCCCCAAAGGTTTGTAATATTTTTAGGGGGGTTTTGAACTACCTCTGCAAGTACCTACGAGGGGGATTTATAACCTCCCCCAAAGGTTTGTAAAGAGTTTTAGGGGGGGTTTCGAACTAACTTTATAGGTACCTACTAGGGGGATTTATAACAGCCCCTAAATGTTTCTAAAGATTTTTAGGGTGTGGGATTGAACCGCCTCCGTAGGTACCTACGAGGTGGGTTTAAACCGCCCCCAAAATTTTGTAATAAATACTTTTAAGGGGGGTTTTGAACCACTCTTGTAGGTACCTAAGAGGGGGGTTTATAACCAGCCCCAAAGTTTTGTAAAGATTTTTAGTGTGGGGGGGTTGAACCTCCTCCATGTGTACCTATGAGGGGGTTTTGAAATTTCCCTTGTAGGTATCTACAAGTGGGGTTTGTAACCTCCCCCAAAGGTTTGTAATAAGGAATTTTTTGGGGGGGTGGTTTGGAACCGCCCCCATAGGTGTCTATGAGGGGGGTTTATAAATGCCTTTAAAAGTCACTTTGGGAGGGTTTAGAACCTCTCCAAAAAGTGAATTTTTTGGGGGGAGCTGGTTTACAACCCCCCCCCCCCCCCCGAAAAGTGACTTGGGGGGGGTTAGAACAGCTCCCAAAAGTCACTTTTTGGGGGGGGGCTTAGAACCGCCCCAAAAATTCACTTTTTGCGGGGGTTTAGAACCGCCCCCAAAAGTCACTTTTAGGGTCAGTTTTGATCTCTTCCAGAACCACCCCTAAAATTCAAAACTTTTAGCATTGGTGCTATTAGGGGCGATTTTGTAAAGACCATTTCCAAAGCCAAAACTGCCCCTAAAAGTGACTTTTGGAGGCGAAAGACAACCGCCCCTAAAAGTCAAATTTGTTGTAGTGGAAAGGTCATATGGTCCGTAACAATAAAACAATAAAATAAAAGTCATCATACCAAAGGTACAGACAATAAGGATGCTAGGACCAAGTAAAAGATAAAGGACCATAAGTCAACTAAAGAGGTCACAAAAAGAAGTTAATACAATCCTCATACCCACAAGACCAAGGTGTACCATAAAAGTGGAAAAACAACCCATTATACCCATAGGACCAATAAGACCAAATAATTTAACCTTTTCTCTCTCAAGGTATATTGTTGTATGTGTTCCATATATAATTTTATCATCACCATATAAGGAAGAAGATCAAAACTATCTATCCCTTATACATACTTTATTTTGGTTAAAATCACTTGTACTTTCATGGGTGTGGAGCTATACATGAGTTGTGACATTCTAAGTAACATGAACATAATTTGGAATGAAATACATAACATGAACATAATATGGAGTGAAATACATAACACGAACATAATCTGGAATGAAATTGGAAACAACATACCTACCCTCATCACAGTCTAGCCATTGTTAAGTTTGTGCAGTACATGTAGTTCCAAATCATTCAACCTCCATAAATATATAGAAAATCAATACAATCCCTATTTGTACCATTATTTAATAGTCCAACATGCATTTTTATGAAAATTCCAACATACCTTTACAATGCTCTCCATCACCTTTTGAGCCTTCTTTTTGGACTAGCCCCCCATCATCTAGATTCAAGCACGGATTTACTCGATGAGAACAAACTAAAAAATTGATAGAAAAAACTAACACTCATGAATACTATGCTATTGCTTTATTGGATACATCTAATATTGGAGCAAAGCTCCCTCGATCTGGAGCAGGAACGAAGTCAAGATTGAGTTTGATGTTGATATGTTAGATCTAGGGAGGTTTACTCCAGGATTAGACGACTCCAATAAATTATTATGTACTGAAAAGGGCCATCCATGTGAAGAAATAAGATCTTATGAACCCCCCCCGCCCCTCCTCACATAACTCTCAATTACCCATACCCAATTCGTGTACTAGAACAATATATTAAATTTATATGCAAAAAATGTGGATTTAATTTATTATAAAATATAAGTATAGATAATGTTTATTAAGTCACTTCTTTCTAGGTGTTTTTCTTTTTAGAAAATCAGCAAGCAATTCATCTATTACAACTTGTCGTTCAGTTCTTATCGCATCTACAACTTGTCATACCGTTTGTCTAGTAGAGTACTCATGGCGTAGATGTTGTTGCAAGGTGTCAGGATTTGTTGTAATAATGTAAAAATGTTAAATAGGTATCATATGAATTTGTAATGACAATTTTTTCATTAAAAAAAATATTACATAGGTGGTTTTTACCTGTTGTGGCCACATCATGTACTTCATTTCCCTGTATAGGCTCATCTTGTATAATATGAGCCTCTACATTCTCTGTAGTTGAACAACAAAAAAGTACAATTGATATTCACCATTTTCAATGCAAAATTTTAAATTGTACATATGAATTCATTCATTACCTGGATTCGAAGAATGACCTTAGATAGGTTGTCCTCCATCCTTGGCATTAGGTGGATCATTGATTTCATGCTCAAAATTGAGTCAATATTTTGTTTCAAATAATTATAACAAATAGACTGCACAAGTAATCATTCTTGAATAAACTTCATTTCTTTTATAATCCTGCGTGCAAGATGGATCACCGAAATACTGTATTTTCCTAGAAAATATTTTTTGGGGTTCAACAACACCTCCAAAGTCATGCTGGAATCCAAGGTTCAGGTCTTCCTCTATGGGAACTTCATTGAATAGATCGTCCTGCATATTTGCATAATGCCATGAAATTACCTTTTAAATTTCAATAAAATGAAAAATAAGACACAAATTTTTTTTTTTTATTTATTTATTTTTTTTTTTTTTCTGGATGTAATAATGGTTTTTTATACTTGCAATTCATGCCACCAAAGTGGAATAACCACTAGGCCCAAGCTTGTGTTGCCCAATTTTTTCTTGTCTGGCCTTGGTGGAATTTGATGTGTTTAACATCCTATGAAAAGGTTGAAACACTACAATAAATTTGACTTTTAGGGGCGGTTGTCTTCTGCCTCCAAAAGTCATTTTGGGGGGAGGTTTGGATTTGGAGGAGGTATTTACAAAAACACCCCTAATAGCACCGAACCTAAATTTGTCTACTTTTAGGGGCGATTCTAGAAGAGATCAAAACTTCCCCCAAAAGTCACTTTTGGGGGCGGTTCTAACCCCACCCCCCCCCAAAAAAAAAAGTCACTTATGGGCGCGGTTCTAAACTTCCCCCAAAAGTGACTTTTAAGGGTGGTTATAAACCCTCCTCATAGACACCTATGGGGTTGGTTCCACCCCCCCCCGCTAAAGTCCTTATTGCAAACCTTTGGGGTTTGTTACGAACCCCCCTCGTAGGTACTTACGAGGGTGGTTTTAAACCCCGCTCGTAGGTACCTACGGGGACCATTCAAAACCCCCCTAAAATTACTTATTACAAAACTTTCAAACCCCTCTCGTAGGTACCTATGGGGACAGTTCAAAACCCCCATAAAAGTATTTATTACAAAACTTTGGGGTGGTTATAAACCCCCCTCGTAGGTACCTATAGAGTTTTGAAACCCCACCTAAAAATATTTACAAACCTTTGGGGGTGGTTATAAACCCCCCTCTTAGGTAACTATGGAGGCGGTTCAAACCCCCCCCCCCCCCCCCTAAAACTCTTTACAAACCTTTGGGGTGATTATAAACGCCGCTCATAGGTACCTACAGAGGTGGTTGGAAACCCCCCCTAAAACAATTTACAAACCTTTGGGGGTGGTTATAAACCCCCCTAGTAGGTACCTATGGAGGTAGTTCGGAAACCCCCCTAAAAATATTTACAAACATTTGGAGGTGGTTATGAACCCCCCTCATATAAACTTACAGGGGTGGTTTTGAACACCCCTCGTTGTAACATACAAGGGAAGTTTTGAACCCCCCTTGTAGTGACATATGAAGTCAGTTTAGAGTCCCCCTCATAGCCATAATAAATCATAATAAAATATATTTTATCTAAAACATTAATATTGTAATATCATTAGGGCATGAAGGAATCAAACCTTCAACCTCATGATTGTAAAGCAGGCACTCTATCATTGAGATAGAACCCTTTAAGAATTGGGGAAAGGGGAAATGGCTAAAGAAGGGATCATTGTGGAGAATATTTATGTAGAAATTGGGGAAAATTTTGCATAGGTATGGTGAGATTTGACTTTGTACAAAGGATTTTGGTTGGTGAGATGAATAGAGTTTTGGAAGCAAAGGAAAATGTGATGGCACTTCATGTACTTAATAGATTATAGAAGGTGGATTGGGATTGCTCAAGATTGACAGATGGAGATTAACAACATATGGAGATATTTCACTATTGGATGTGGAAATTTGGAGTGCATGAATGGGACATTATTGAGTGTGAGTCATGGTTTTATAGCCCGAGAAAGTGGAGGAAATAAAAGCGCAATAACTCAGAACTAGGAGAATCAAAAAATTTTACACAAGGGAATACGATGTGGAGAAACCATAAATCCTACTAGATTCCCTGAATATGCTACAATCCCAAACATAGATACATATAGTTTGAAAAGCGTACCCAATCCCCATTTTAACTTGAATTTTACACTAAGTTTAACTCGAATTTTACTCTTGCTAAACAAAGAAGACTAGCAACTTAAAAAAATAGCTATAGATCTGTTGTGTTTCTCAAGCACATATCACAATAAGCTCACCCCTGAAACCTCCTGAAAAATCCCTATCATAGGTACCAGCCCTACTATACATTTAAATATTTTTAGAAGGTTTCAGGAAATCACTCTGATACCATATATAAATTAAACATAGGATACACAAATCTTGTGCACTGTAAATTGTTTCTATAGGATACATGAACAGTTTGAAATAAGTGCTACTCAAAATAACCACTGTAAATTACACTAAAATATATCAACACAACAATTAGAGAATATAATGATAAGTCAGCTAGGTCACTGTCAACACTTTCTACTACCTTTTTTAATTCAGGACATAAAAAACTGCTATAGAAAAATACCCTTAAACTGCTAACTACTAGAATGTCCATACCTATTATGTAATGTCCCCACTTTTATAATTGCATAGAAGGACAATTCCATCAATTATACTAGTTTCCCTAGGTTGGATGGATACATTTGGAATTTTAATAAGGGGGATAATAAGTGATGTTCAAACATTAGAATGGAATAAATATTTAATAATGGATCTACTTAAATAAATACAAGAGAAAATTGAAGTGGAAATGGAGCATGGAGACACATGGATATTATGGGGCCCACACAAGCTAGAATTTATGTGCCACATGGAATCCTCCTCTTGGAATTTTGAATCCATGGGAAGCCTAATGTTATTGGATGATTTAGGAGGCTAATACACTTGGCTGTATGCATCATAGGTCAAATTGGGAAGGAAATGTAACTTACATAGGAGAGGAAGAGTCAAATGGGAAGTTCTTGGACACTTGGGCTAGATTCCATAACATCTATGACATCTACGATACCAATGATGAAGATGCTATGAAATTTATGAAATATTGCACAACTGAATTATGAAATATAACCATATTGACATTTCAAGTTGAAATATGGAATCCAAGAGGGCGCTCATGTGAGTTAGGAAAGCTAAGATGCTTCCACTTGTGATTTGGTGGAAGTGGGAGACTAGGAATTGTTGTACAAGTGGCATTCTTTGGAATCTCTTCCCAACTAGAGTTGGAATGCATATTTTGGAAGGAATTATAGCCATAGAGAGCTTGGAAACTTTATTAATTTCAAGAAAAAATAATGAAGCCATATTTTGATCATTTTAGAAATTTGCATTTATGAATAGAGACAGGTAGTGGATGACTAGTTTCTTGCCTTGGCCAATTTCAAGGGTGAATGATTCCCATCCAAGTTGGTTTTTGGAGAGGCCATTTAGGTATTTCATGGAGATTTAATTTATTTTGTATTTGTTGGTGTAATATACAGGGAATCTCATGGTTTCTTCTAGTGCAGCACATTCTCTCAACCATTTCCAGTCTTTCTTGCAAATTCTTGCTCATGGAGGGATTGCGCTTTGGGTGAGATATTGTACTCTTTGGGAGATATTATAATGATAAATTTATGGTTGTAATAATATTAATATACCATATTGTTCATCTCAAAAAATATCAGATCAAAATATCAAAGGGTTGTATGTAAAAGTGATTATTAATGAGCAAACAATGACCATTTCCCCACTATATTGATGTATTCCATGGTAATGCTGATTATTTAGAATGGAAGAATGTATATATGATATATTTATGATGAATCGACTTAAATTTATGAGTATTATAAATTTCATGTTCAACACTTAATCATTTGAGGTCATTTTACTCAGTTTAATTGCATTTGGAGAAGATTTGGTGCCATTTCCCCAAGGGTCAAATTAGTGATTTTATAGTTGTTTGGGAAAGGGTAATAACAACCTGTATAAAGTAAATAATGATGAATATGGGACCTTAAAAATTTCTCTTAAACATACTATATCTCTTTTCATAAATTCTATTGGGTTTGGTAGCATTTGAGAATCCATTTCCAACATTTACCCAGGGGGAATTGGAACCCCAATTTGCTAGTAAAAACTCAAACCGTGGAAAGAATATTAAACCAGTTTGTGTTAGAATATAATCCATTAGGGTTATATAATGTAAATAAATAAATAAATAAATAGTAGGAAGCCAAACAGGCTGAGCGGAAGGTGAAACCCAACCGCCATGTAATTTGTATAAATATAGGCATTTGCATTGGAATAATAATCAATCGGGAGTTATTACCAACAAGTGGTATCAGAGCTTGGCTGTCTTCCTGCCATAACTCTCGCTGTTAAATTTCAGTCCTAGCAGCTTGTATGCTTGTCATTCCATTTCCAGACCTCCATTTTACCCTTTGTCGATTCGTTTCAGAGCTGCCTGCCAGTCGCCAGTCTGCCATATGCGTTATTCACATGAGTAATTCAGCCAGCGTTAAGGAATGTCTTGAGTGTCTTGTTGATTGCAGTCATTACCATGCTGTGCGTTGAGTGAGCCTTTTCCTTCTCTTACCCAAGAGCTACCCACAATTTTGAATTGCGCGAGGCTTGGGTCCAATCTTGGATCTGCTGTGTGTGTTAAGACGTTGTGATATTTATTGTGGAGAGTGCTCATGCCACTCCTTCTTCTCATCTTGAAGATGACTGCGATTTCTGCGAACCCTAATTTTCTATTGATGCGATTTCTGTGAACCCTAAATTTTTAGAACTGTGGTTCTTCTCCGTTGTGAAATTATTGCTATTGGTATAGGCCTTACAGTAGAAGAAACCATTGCAGAATACCATGCCCCCGCTAAGTTCCATCCGGTATACACAAACATTCTCGTCCAGGAGTTCCACCGTTTTCCATGAGTTTGTGGAGGAATCGTAGATTTCCACTATTCTCCCAATGACCCGACACGATCTGCCAATCGCTACCACTTTGTATGTTTCTTGGATATCTACAACTTTCCTTCCTCCTGCACCCATACCGGCCTGCACGATGCCCATGGTATCGGCGTTCTGTATTAATATCATTCGCGGAAGTTGTAAGGATGTTTGAGTCAGAGGATTGCAGACAATGTGATAAGGAAAGACGCCTGAGCAGTGTGCATGGGTGCCCACCAAGAACAGCCCTGCAGCCGATCCATAGTGACGGAATCTAATTTTTTCCCTTCCAGCAGCTTGCACTTCCTGCTGTAGAAAGGAAAAGGAGATTACGGTCTGCGAATAGTGGTTATAATTTTCTGAGTGAACACCGTGAAGGCTGCGTTTATGCTGAAGAATAATGTATGATGTGACTGATATATAGAATGCTGACTGATATATTGAAGATGGCACCATCTGTGGGAACCCTAATCACGTGGAGTTTTGGGTGATAGTCCCTTTCTTCAGTGTTGGATTGCTGATATCGAGAACCCTAACTACTATCCAAACTTATATGTTGTGTGGAGTATATATATGCACTGGTTGATTATGGAAGCTGCGTGAAGACTTGGTTGAAGACTGTGGTACCTACAAGAGAACGTATAGCTCGAAATATTCATGCCATTAAGTGAACTATGAAGCGTGCTGCTGAAGGATACGCCACTTTGAAGACAACGTGTGATGCATATGCCCTTGCCAAGAAGGCTAGACGGTACAACCAGACCAAATGTAATGAGGGTGTGTCTAGTACTGATATAGTTGGTCGATTGCTGCGTTGAAGACTGCATGTGAAGAATATTGAAAGCGATTTATGAACAGAGGTAAAACTTTTATTGTTGACTGCAAAATATAGTGTGACTGATATATCGTACTCTTGTTGCGTTGGAGAATTAATATTCTTGCTACCTTGGAAATAATACTCTTGGAAATAATACTCTTGTTGCGCCTAAAACTGGAGCTGTGCTCTCATACATTTGCGACTATGACTGTTGCATGAAGAATTTTCTCCTCTATGAATTGCTGCTATGAATGATATAGCATGGAATTGCTGCGTTTTTTTCCTTTCAATTTGTAACTGTGCTTTGAAAATAAAGCTGTAACCACTGCATGAGAAGATTGTTGGTTAATTATAGCATAGACTGTATTGTAAAAAGTGCAGAGACTCAGACCTACATTGTGTAGAATAGTGCACAGAATTTATATATTGAAATTATATAGAAATTAAATATAGAGCAGCTACAAGATTGTTTTGATAGGACTGTAGAATTATTTGCAGAATCATATTGTAATCTGTAAAGGAGCAGGAATATAAACCTGCATCCCATATATTTTTCTAAGCATTCTGTATGTTATAGTTTCCAGATTAGAGATGCACTCTTTGGCATCTAGTATTGGTGCTGCCCTAGCTGGCAAAGACCAATCCAAAGACCCTTCCAAGGGAGATTGCAGCAAGAGAGGCAGAGGGGGCAGAAACAACTCCAGAAAAAGATCAAAGTGCAAGCATTGTAGAAAGACTGGGCACACATCAGATCAGTGTTGGGCTTCATGGGACTCCATCAAAGACAAGCATAACCTGAAGAAAGATGACCAAGATGCTAGTAAATCTTCTGATTCTTGTATTGTTGCACATTGTAATCTTGGATTTAATGAAATGACTTCTCTTTCATCTTACAAAGATTGTTGGCTGCTTGATACTGGTGCAACATCACATATGATATTTAGAAAAGACTGTTTTGAAGAACTGAATGAAACAATAGATGGCATAGTTTACTTTGCAGATAAGTCAAGTATTAAACCAAAGGGAATGGGCACATTCGACTAAAGATGCCTGGATTCCCTGATTTCTGGTTGAAGAACATTCTCTATCTTCCAGAGTTGCAGAGAAGCCTGCTGTCCTTGGTGGAGATTCGACAGCAAGGCCATTCCATCCACATGTTTGATGGAATCGTTGAAATAATAAAGTCCTCTGACAACCAAGTCATCATGACTGGATACGAAGATGGCAAGCTGCTGAAGCTCAAGGGTTCATCCGCAAGATTTTAGAATTATGCCTACCTCTTTTAGCATGGAGAAGGTAATATGTCATCTAGTTCATTGTGGCATGCAATATTTGGTCATCTAAATTATAACAGTCTTCGTTTGTTGAGAAATAATGGTGTATTTGGCTTGCCCACCATTCCCAAAGAGAAGAACAAATGTGATGCATGTATTTTAGGGAAACATAGTAAGCTGCCATTCCATGAATCTAATTTCAGAGCAAGTAGGAAACTAGAACTAGTGCATTCTGAGTTATGTGGCCCAATGCCAACTCCTTCAGCAAATGGGAATAAGTATTTTATGACATTTGTTGATGACTACTCACGAATGTGCTGGATTTACTGTTTAAAGACAAAGTCAGAAGCATTTCAAACATTCAAAGACTTTCATGCATTGATTGAAAAACAAGCACAATAAAAAATTGGTACACTTCGTACTAATAATGGGAAAGAATACACTTCAAATGCTTTTGAAAATTATCTTCACCAACATGGAATTGCACATCAGACTACCGTTCCCTACAATCCTCAACAAAATGGTGTTGCAGAGAGAATGAATAGAACCATAATGAATATGGTTCGCTCAATGATGTTTTTCAAGAATGTAAAACTAATGTTTTGGGGTGATGCAGTAAAATGTGCAGCATATTTGAGAAATAGAAGTCCATCAAATGCACTTGATAACAAGACTCCACATGAAATGTGGTTTGGCCATCTCCCTTTAGTCAGGCATCTCAGAGTTTTTGGTTCCACCTGTTATGCCTTAATTCCGAAGGAGCAAAGAAACAAGCTTGGTGCTCGAAGCAGAAAGTGCATTTTCATGGGGTACGAAAAATACTCCAAGGCATACCATTTGTATGGTGAGGTAAACAAGAAATTTGTTATTTCCAGAGATGTCATTTTTCTTGAAACTAATAAAAATGACCAGTCCATTGAGAGATAGCTTGATCATCTGGAAAATTATCCTCATCCAAAGAACTATTATGAAAATGAATATGAAATTCCAAATCTTGAAGGGGGGATTCCTATTCTGGATCAACCTTTGGAATTTCCATATGAAGCACCAACTCCCCCGTGTGAAGAAGTTCCTGCTACTTCACTTGAACAAGAGGTTCAACTGGATGATGTGACTGAGAGAATTGAAAGACTCTTAATCAATGATGAAGCTCCACCAGCTGATCAACCAGGACCATCACGGAAGATTCCTAAATGGGCCACAAAGACACTTGAAAGTGTCCATCCAGATGAAGTTGGAAAGACGGGAATGAGAAGTTCGAAAAGACATGAAGATGGAGGAGGAGCAGATAATTCAGGTGATGACATGGATGTATCATTTGATTGTGAATTTAATTTATCTGCTAACTTTGAACCAATTTCCTTTGAATAAGCTTCTACTCGAGTTGAGTGGAAAGAAGCTATGCAAAATGAGTATGATGCACTCATGAAGAATGGAACTTGGAAGCTGGTTGACCCTCCAATTGGAACCAAACCAATTGGCTGCAAGGTGGTGTACAAGAACAA
>LPNX010756703.1:0-14888 GCA_001517045.1 Pseudotsuga menziesii | reverse complement strand
TTGTTGGCATACTTTCAAGGTTCATGCATAAACCTTGTGAAGGACACTGGTCAGCTGCAAAGAGGGTTCTAAGATACTTGAAGGGGACTCAAGAAGTTGGACTAAAGTACTCTAAAGTGGATGACTTCAAACTTATTGGGTACTCAGACTCAGATTTTGATGGCGATAAGGAGACAGGAGTATCAACTTCTAGATACACTATGAGTCTTGGATCAGTAGCTATCTCATGGAGATCACGCAAACAATCAGTTCTGGAAGATTCAACAACAGAAGCAGAATATGTGGCTACAGCTGAAGCAACTAAATAAATAGTATGGCTCAAGAAGATACTTGAAGATTTGCAAGAAAAACAAGAGAACTCCACTCCATTACTGGTCGACACTACTTCTGCAATCAAGCTGGCTAAGATTCCTATATTCCATGATCGAACCAAACAAATCAACACAAAGTATCATTTGATTTGACATCATGTAGAATCCAAGACAGTCCATCTTCGACATTGTTCCACAAATGATCAAGTTGCAGACATCTTCACCAAAGCGCTTGGACGAGAAAAGTTTGAAAGGTTCAGAAACATGCTCGGACTTACGAACACCCCTTCGGATTAAGAGGGGGATTGTTAGAATATGATCCGTTAGGGTTATATAATGTAAATAAATAAATAAATAAATAGTAGGAATCCAAACAGGCTGAGTGGAAGGTGAAACCCAACCGCCATGTAATTTGTATAAATATAGGCATTTGCATTGGAATAATAATCAATCGGGAGTTATTACCAATAGTTTGAAAAAGTAATTTGAGGGTCATAAATCATCCCTGAACATCATATTCAAGTCTTAATATCATTCATACACCTTCTCATAATATTTGAGAGCCTTTAGAGCTATTTGGAGACCTAGACATCAAAACTAGTCAAAGGTCGAAATAGGAGAAAAAGTGAAAAATTGGTCATTTTAATAAAATTTTGAAAAATGGAATTTATAGTGGCATTAGAGCATGGAATTGGAAAATGTGCATTAATACCATACATTGAAGAAAAATTTCCATACATTTCTTGGTTTCATAATCGACCCACCAAGCCCACTTTCCTTCCTCCTCGGCTAGCGAAAGAAGAAATTACAACCATAGATATTGAAGCATGTTTCCAAGAGTATCAAAATTTGAGAGGGGATATTCATGAAAGCTATTATTTCCAAGAATATCTTGTCAAGTATGGATTTAGGAACAATAAGGAAAATGTGAACTCATTAAAGAAAAATCAGCCTACTTGTGAAAACAACAAAGATTTATCCTTCACTATAAATCAGGAAGTTATAAACACTTTCATTAGAGTAAATTTCAACTCAAAATGGGCCTCCTAAGGAAAATTAATAAAATAATAGTTAAAATAATAAAATAATATTTATTAATTTTGGAGGAAGAAAAGAAAAAAACTATTTTTTTTTGGTATTTTCGACATATCTCCTTGTGTTTTTACTCAAATTTTGATCGGGAAAGATATTTGGATGCGGTATTAAATTACGCATCTAATGAGTACCCACTTATCATACTTTTGACGGACCCCGCTACCCCCAAAAAAAAATACTTGAAAAATGTGATGATGACATTATCATCACGTTTTTTTAGGTATTTCATGTTTTTGGGGTAGCAGGGTCCATAAAAAATATGCTAAGTGGGTACTCATTGGATGCGAAATTTAATTTCGCATCCAACAAGATATCCCGATCCAAATTTGAGTAAAAACACAGGGAGATATGTTGAAAATACAAATTAAAAAAGTAGTTTTTTTAATGATACCTATTCCCAAATTTATATTTAATTTTTTTTAAGACCTATACGGTATTTCAAATTTAAAGCAATTTCATTGGCTAACACATGATGACATGGAATTTGAATTAGAGTTAAAAGGCCCATTTTGAGTTGAAATTTCCTCTAATGTACGGACATTACATTGAATATGCAGAAGAAATGTTTTTCTAAAGGAGATGAAAATACCTTTGTTAGTTGGAATATTTCACCTTCTGCAGACAGTAAGGTGTTCCATTGGTTTGAATGGTTCAGATCCAGAACAAATGAAGGACATAGGTTGAAGACCCTTCCTGGACGCCATAGATACCTAGAATTTGATGCTTCGATAGTAACCCTATGTACCTGCAATCAGCTTAAACATGCAAACACATCAAAGCTGCCAAAATATAATCTACTAATCCATGTTAGTGACTAAGGAATCTAACAACATACATGTGAAATCAAACAACAACAATAATGTGGGACGGAAATCAACTTGCATTAACATAAAAATGGAGAAGTTTACAACCAAGCCTTAGTGTTGACATGCATCTCCATGAAACCAAGCACTCTCATTCCCATAAGCTCCAAATCTAGCTCTCTATGCTCTCCAATGGCTTGGACCAAGTAATCAATCCAACAGCATAAGAATACCTTAAGAGTTCCCCTCCTCAACCTTGGATATGAGCTTGTATTTATAAATCTCAATGGATAGGGATGGTTGAGAGATTAGTGGATGAGGTGGCCTCTAAGATCCTAGAATGAGGGATCTTGAGCTCAAATGACCCACAATGATAGGGATAAGGGAGGACACGAGGCTCATGATCTAGAAGCCTTGAGAAACTTCTCTTTTTCCCTTTTTACCCAAGGTACTGCGTTTCTCCTTCAATGATAGAGCGGTTCTGGTAAGAAACGCTTATGGAATAAGGGCCATAAGCAATGGCAACGCTTTTGGACAATAAGGGATAGGTGGTGTGAACAAGATACCGCTCCTAGACAACAGGGAAAGCATGGTGCTAGGATTTTTCATGAAAGATTGACAATTAGCATGGGTTTCCACTCCAAGTGATGGGATTAAGGGAAAATAGGTATGTCAAGGTCTTATCACATGATGATGACAGGATTTTAGTATAACAGGATGCCCCCCAAAGCACGAGTCTTAGAGGGATACGATAAACAAGAGCTTTGAGAGAACAAGTCATTGCTATGAGGTGAAAATGTTGGCTTGATCGGAGCATGTTGTCAAGTAGGCATCTATAGTACATCAGTATGTTGAGTCATAGACACAAGTAACCAACTCATGGCTGCAGACCAATACAAGGTAGATCCATGAGAGGAATAAACAAGCATGGCTACTAGAATACAATGTAGATCCATGTGATAAAGGACTCAAACTTGGACATAGCTACCAAACATACAAATGTAGATCTATGTCATACATATGCAAATTTGAGCATAGCCACGACCATACAAATGTTGATCCATGCTAGATATACAAAACTCCATCACAACCTAGGGAAAAGCAATGATCACTTTAAACAAATGCCCAGGGTCTTCATCTCGTCTTCCACAAAGTACGATTCTATCCATGTGATTACAATGATCTAAAGTCGAACATGGTAGACACCACTTGATTACCGGCCAATGATGTGAACCATTAACAAGTGCAAGGGAGATCACCATTAATTTCAATGATTCCCAAGGTACCCTAGTACAATCTACTGGGTGTGAATAGATGTCCTGATGTCAAACACCTAGTGGATTCTATCGATCAAAGGTCAATGATGTGAACCTATGTCGAGAGCGAGAGAATCTGTCATTAAGGAATATAGATCTCAAGGTACCAAATATTGTTTCTAAGACTATTTCCGGGATGATGAGCTGATGTCAACGAAAAAAGTCTCGTCAAAGGAGGGCCATGATGAGTCCCACATCGATGACATGAAACTCAGAACATAGGTCTAGAATGACGTGAATGTAGTAACCATAAGATTGACTCAAAGATACTGACACAAAGACTATGTAGACTGCATAGGTAAAACTTCTTCAAATCCCCTTTGAACATCAGGTGGCATGACAAAAATACTTGGCAACATGACTGGATGGGACAGACACACAATACGATAGGGGACAATGCATTCTTTTGAAAGAATCAAAGGAGTGACATGACTCATGAAAGTGGATCGTCATAGAGATCAGCTAAATACCCAATTGACTGACATGATGTGCAGACAAGTGCCATGTTCAAAGGTAATGAAAAACAACTGCCATTATTTACAAAATGATTCCCTTCCCATTTCTGCAATCATGATCAATGAGTGCCTCTTTTCGGTTTTACGAGTTCAAAGAGGGTAACAAACACTCGACATAGCTCCTCAGAAGACAAGTCCAGACTCATATGTTTTATGAACCTAAAAGAGGAGAGGTTCGTTTCCAAAATAGGTCTCTCAATGTTTGATTTAACGAGTCCACTGAAATAAAACTCAGTATCGTTCATGTTTAGAGAGTTTGAATGATTACGGAAGAAGACTCCAAAGGGTCCTTTCTCATATGATTTAGTCTCTAAGGTCTGAAAAGTATAAAATCATACCTTAGAGAACTCTTCCAGTCATGATTGGCAGGAGTGTTCCTTTTTCGTAAATAGTCCTATCTGAACCGAAAAAGAGATAACCTTTCGTCGTACGGATGACTCTTCAAATACTTTAATGAGCGTGAGGAAGACAAGATCGCTCGACAATCTTTTCTTATTTAGGGAGCCTAAAAAGAGTTTAAATAGGACTTCATTAACCTTTTTCATGTGTGAATCCAGAGCACGAAAAAGTAACAAACTAAACTCAAACCACTTTTCATGTTTTAAACAGAGCACGAAAAATGAAAAGTAAGCTCAACACCATCTTACTATTTTTAACGAGCTCGAAGATCAGTTGAAAGAATGCTCAAATATTGGTTTCATTTTTACGCAAGCTCGAAACCAATGGGTAAACTATGCTTGAAAAATCCCATTAACATGATATACAGAGGTTGGAATCTTGCCCCCAACATGATTGCTAGTGAAGCCTACCCTTAGCATGGTTCCTAAGGGCTCGACATGCCCCCAAGCTTCACTTCATTTGACGATTCTTCTTCCATACCCAACCTAAAAACGGGGTTACTAATGTGAAAATTTTCACCAGGGGGATAGGAAGAACGAGAATCAAGTACGTGAAAATAAGGTTCAAGTTATAACACTAAAGTGAAGACTCGACTCAAGGGAAGGGGATCTGTTTCATTTTTACACAAGCTTGAAGCAGAAGGTAACTATGCTTGGAACATGTTTTCATTTTTATGCAAGCTTGAAACCAAAAGGTAAACTATGCTTAAGGAGATCCATTTCATTTTTTAATGAGATTGACATAGAATGGGAACTTTTCTCAAGAACGATTTCATTTTTATGCAAGAATGAAACCAAAAGGCAAACTATGCTTAAGGAGATCCATTTCAGTTTTTAACAAGCTTGACATAGAATGGGAACTTTGATCAAGAATGATTTCATTTTTATGCAAGCTTGAAACCAAAAGGTAAACCATGCTTGAGGAGATCCATTTCATTTTTTAACGAGCTTGACATAGAATGGGAACTTTTCTCATAGGCATTTATTCCATTTTTTAATGAGCTTAACATCGAATGGAAACTATGCTCACGACATGGTTTCATTTTTATGCAAGCTTGAAACCAAAAAGGTAAACTATGCTTATGACATGGTTTCATTTTTATACAAGCTTGAAACCAAAAGGGTAAACTATGCTTAAGGAGTGGTTTTATTTTTTAATGAGCTTGAAACCAAAAGTAAACTATGCTCTAGACATGGTTTCATTTTTATGCAAGATTGAAACCAAAAGGGTAAACTATGCTTGAGGAGTGGTTTTATTTTTTAACGAGCTTGAAACCAAAGTAAACTATGCTCTAAAACCTGCTCCTATCCAACATGATATCAAGAGGTTGGTAGGTTGCCCCCATTTCATAAAAGCTAGCAGCTTAGCTCCATTATGATGTCCATAGACTAGAGCCATACCCCCCATTTTACCTATGATGGGAAGAAGCTAAATAGAAGAAGGGGAAGGAACCACAAGAACATGAGTCACATTTAGGGAAGTCTAATTTCTAGAAGTAATGTGATGGTCAGGTGTAACAAAGGAAAGCTGATCAACAGTCACAATCTTCCCATCATGGGGAAAATGCATAACTCGAAAGAGTGTGGACACAACAGCCTTCATGGCATAAATATAATCATGTCCAAGGAGTATATTAAAATCTAAATGACCTTGGACCACCATAACATCAATACAGATAGTTTTCCCTCCTAATGTAATAGGAAAATAAGGAAGGGTCCCTAAAGGTGTTGTAGGCATTCGATTAAAAGCTAGTATCTAATCGCTGGTTGGCACAAGATGAGGAGAACCTAAATCTTTCCAAGCAGTTGATGATAGAATACTAACAAAATCCCCTTCGTCAACAACAGTACGAAGTATTTTCCTAGCAGTAACATTCACAACTATCTGGAAAGGAGCACTTGAATGAAGATGAGACTCTGTTAGGTTACTCCAGTCAAAGGAGATAACCTCACTACTCGGAGAGGGTTCTATCAAAACAGACAAAATTTCCTCTTGTCGAGAACAATCAGAACTAAGCATAATAAATTCGGCAGGTTTTGGTTCATTCTCTATTGGAAGAGAAGAACAAGATGAAGATTTGGTCAAAGAGACTACTTTAGTCTTAACACTCTCTGATGAAAGAGTGGGATCGGGTGTAAATGACACCGACTCGACCACTTTAACTTCACTCTCCAAAGGAAGAGTGGGAACAACCACAGATAAATCTGAATCGACCACTTGGTCAACCAGTGAGGGATCGAGGGATAACTTACTATCACTTGTTGTAATCACCTGTTGATGATCATTAATATTTTCCAACCAATGTGAAGCTTCATTCATGCTTGGACAAAGAAAAGTACGATGGATAGCCTCGCATATCAAACAAGGATACAAGACTTTACCCTTATGACCTTTTACTAATGGGTCACTGGTTGAGGGAGTATCGTCAACATGATGATCAAAGGTTGATGACACAAACAGTTTGGATCTTTTAGACCATTCTTCTTGTACACGGGAGAGACCGGGACACTCCTTAAGAAGGTGTTCCCCCATGCAAAGCTTACAAGGGAACTTGGGTTTTTTAAGTGTTCTCTTAGAATGGGCACCATCAAGAGTAGATGGTTGCTGCTTTTTCTCTTTCTTATCCTTCTTCTTCTTATCCTTCCCTTTCTTCTTCTTCTTATCCACATGACTACTAACCATAGAGATTTGGTCAAGTGAAGAATAAGAAAGGGGTGAAACAACAACCGACGAAGAAGGAGAGGGATTAGGTTGAGGTCGATCCTCTCCCAGAGGAGAGGTGACATTTGAGACATTAGGTGTAATAGGAATTATTGGATTAAACAGCTAGACCTGTAATCCTATAGTTAATCTAAGCAGTTTAGAGTGGCAATAAAGGGAGGACCAATACCTTCACTTGGAGGGAATACAAAAGGTACACCTTGAAAAAGGACCTCTTGAGTGGCAGTCCCAGATGAGGATGCCATCTCTAATCTCTCTAATAACCCCCTAAATACCACGCACAAGAAAGTACTACTCAAACTAAAAGCAACAAGAAAAAATGTGAAAGGAGTGGATAAGAGTCAAGAACCTCACAGGACAGGCCAAAAGGATAACTCAGATCATTTGAGGATTCCTAAAAGGGTCTCCCGATATACGCAAGGTAAGTGGGAGCTCAAATCAGTAGTAGTGTTGTCTAATGCATAATCATTCATAAGGGGCCTTCCTATATACAATTAAGGATGAAAAGTACCTTTCTATATACCTCAAGGGTAGGTGAAAGGCCGTTCGATATACCGACGGTCCGTGGAAGAACCGCGCAAGTCTTGGGATGTAATGCAGACAAGTAACGGTAGCTCCTATGCTTAACGATGCTCGAACACGTCTCTAACGTATCACTGCACACCCAAGAGGGAGAGAGATTTACTTTTCTTCCCAAGAAATGCACACCCAAATTCAAATGAAATTCTATCTTTTCAAATGAAAAGTGAAATATCAATGCACCCAAACATTATTCAAGGAAAATAAAAAAGAGATCTAGAGAACATCAAACATAAAGAAACCAAAAATGTTTCCTATCTTTTCATGTTTCAAAAATATGCATAAAAACTTAATGGAAAGATGATTTCACTAACGTTTCCAAACGAAACTAACTCTAATGCACGCAAAGATGAGAACAAATGTTTCTTCTCAATGAAAGTAAGATCTAGAATTTCAAACAATCATGCACAAAACAAGAAGAAAATCGTTCAACAACGCTTGCGAATAAAGAAAAGGAGAGAGAAAACTAAAACTTCTCTTTGAAACAGATAAGAAAACGAAGAACCAATCTTTCCCCCCAAGCATTGAAAAAATCAGCATGCAAAAGGAAACAAGAATAACCCCAAGCAAAGAAAGACTCAAAACAACATGGATCACTCATGCATTCCAAGTCCAAAAAAAACTGAAACCTCCTCATGAAAATGAAATGTATATTTCCAATTCCAATGAATAATATCTACAAAAAAGAGCAAGAGGTTTCAAGCAAAGAAAATAATGCAAAATCCAATGCAAGAAACACAAACTCCCTTTGAATGCAAAAAGAATACAACAATCAAAGCAACTGCAGAATATACAATTCATGGCCCCTAAAAAATACACAAAAATACACTTCATTTTCATCAAAAAGTAAGCCAAAAAACACACAAAAAACAAAATACAAAGTATGGAACAGGGTCTACCTGGTACTGCACAGATGAAGCTATTGACAGGAATTTTTGAGACAGAACTGCTCCTTGCTCACTGGATTTAGGCGGTGGCACCACGTATTGCTAACTGGACTCAGGAGGTGGCACCGCTTCTTTCCAACAGAACATGTGCGGTTCCCTGTAAAAATCCAAAACATAAAGAGAATGATAGATCAAGTCAGAGAAAGACCAGATCAGGGTAAAGGATGATAGATTGAGTATAAAAACACAGCATAAAATATTGAAATGATTTGTATCTGAATAGATCTGGAAGTTTCAAACCCAAATTCACTGAGTTAGATAGTAGATCTGACTGAAGAGAGTTGGAGAAGCCTAGATTCAGATGAGAGTTGAAGAACTGAGGAAGATCATAACAACTGATACATATATATAATCCCCAGAGGAGTCACCAAATTTGTTATCTGGAATATTCCACCTTCTACGGATAGTAAGGTGTTCCACTGGTCTGAATGGTTTAGATCCAGAACAAATGAAGGACAGAGGTTGAAGACCCTCCCTGGACGCCGTAGATACCTGGAATGTGATGCTTCGATAGTAACCCTATGTACCTGCAATCATCTTAAACACGCAAACACATTAAATCTACTAGAATATAATATACTGATCCATGTTAGTGACTAAGGAATCTAACAACATACATGTGAAATCAAACAACAACAATAATGTGGGATGAAAATCAACTTGCATTAAGATAAAATTGGAGAATTTTACAACCAAGCCTTAGTGTTGACATGCATCTCCATGAAACCAAGCACTCTCATCCCCATAAGCTCTGACTCTAGCTCTCTATGCTCTCTAATGGCTTGGGCCAAGTAATCAATCCAACAGCATAACAATACCTTAAGAGTTCCCCCCCTCAACCATGGATATGAGCTTGTATTTTTAAGGCTCAATGGATAGGGATGGTTGAGAGATTAGTGGATGAGGTGGCCTCTAAGATCCTAGAATGAGGGATCTTGAGATCAACTAACCCACAATGATAGGGATAAGGGAGGACATGAGGCTCATGATATAGAATCCTCGAGAAACTTCTCTTTTTCCCTTTTTACCAAGGGTACCGTGTTTCTCCTTCAATGATAGAGCGGTTCTGGTAAGAAACGCTTATGGACTAAGGGCCATAAGTAGTGGCACCACTTGTGGACAATAAGGAATAGGTAGTGTGAACAAGATACCGCTCCTGTACAATAGGGAAAGCACGGTGCTGGGAATTTTCATGAAAGATTGACAATTGGCATGGTTTTCCACTCCAAGTGTTGGGATTAAGGGAAAATAGGTATGTCAAAGGTCTTATCACATGATGATGACAGGATTTTGCTATAACAACCTTAGATACACCATTAAAGAAAGAAATAGAGAATCATGAAGTGGAGGACCAATTACCTCAAGGTGATTGCAAAGAAGAAAATAAAGAGGAAGGTGAAGACAATAACACAATCCTTACTAATGGGGGTTGTCCCAATCAAAGAGAATCTATTGATGGATCCTTGAACTATGAAGGAGTATCTATCGATGGGTGCTCACAAACATATGTTGGTGACATAGATATCATATTTGAAAATGTTGCTGCAAACCAAATTTCTCATAAGCATGAAGAAGAATACCTTGTGAGAGATAATGAAGAACCAAGATCAACTTCCCCATCACCACTTGAGCTTCAAGAATTTTATCAAATAAAGAAGAAGTAAGAAAAGGAGGTTCACTCCCATGAAACATCCTTCATTGAAGGGTCTTTGAAGATGAGTGAAATGGATATCCATGAGGCCCTTAACATACTCCATGAAACTAAAGCATTGGTGTCAAATTCTTGTTGGAAAATTTATTCATTGGAGGAGTCATCCTTCCTTGAAGACATCGAGAAGATTCAAAAAGCAATGTGAAACATTGAAGGTAATTTTGTGTCTTTGCTTTTTAATAGAAATAATTTGGTTGAGCTTAATGAATGTTTACATGAAGAATACTTGAATAATAATGAGGATATTCATAAGCTCAAAATTCACAATGAGCAACTTCTTGAGAGGCTACAAGATACTTGTTCTTCCTCCTATGTTTCAGATTGCCATATGGTAGATTGCTTGGAGCATTCTCATGACATGAGGGTGTTGATGTAAATGTAAATTTGGAATGTATTCACTTGTATTTCTTATCTATTGTAACCTGATGTTTATTCCAGGATGTACTTGTGTCATGTCATGCCCCAATGTTCCTATCAAGAGGATCTATAATGTAAACAAGTCATGTCAAGTCATTGTGGGTAACCCTCCTATTGTCTAAGGGTTAAAGTCCCCGCAGTTTCGGGGCACTAGGGTTATTAGACTCTCCTAGAGAGGTCAACCCTAGTAGGGTTGTAGTCATGTTGGGAATTACTATAAATAGAGAGTTGGATTCTCTATTTAACACACACTCATCCACACTCAGTTGTAGTGCATAGCTGAGGAAGAGAAAGACATTAGGGAAAGGAAAAAAGAGGTTACTGCTGTTGGGAGATCATCTTACTGTTTTGGGGTTTTACTTTTGGTATTGATTCTATCTCTGAGGAAGTTGTGGGGTTTTCTCCATTTATGGTGTCCTCGAGGAAAAACACTGTGTTCATTGTCTCTTGTGTTTTATTTTTCTACTTGTTATTCTCTCAGTTAAAGATCCTAATGATATGCTAGCTTAATGTTTAAAATCTAACATGGTATCAGAGCTAACCTGAGAAGAAGACACTATGAAGCTACAGGAACTAGGGCTTCCTACTTTGTGGATCTCTCTCCATAGATTTTCAGCAAAATAAGGTTGGAATAACTCTCCTCCTTAGGACACATCTTTATATCGAAGCAGAATCCAATTCTGAGGTTTTTCAGTTTTGGACCCGACACTACTGTCGAAAATTAGGGATTTTTACAGAAGTGGAATTTTTCAGTGAGCCCAGTCCTGGATTTATCTCCTCCCTAAAATCGAAGTTAGGAATCAAATTCAAAGCATTTGGTTGGACAGAACTCTAGAAAAGCAAAACCCTAATCTGCTCCTGAACCAACACTGCAGGATTTCAGCTCCAAATCTAGATCCCACATCTTGACCTGGTAAGATATAAATCTTTTGTATTTCCATTTGAGGTTCTTAGTTAAGATGTCTCATCATACCAATCTTGATGAAAAGCTTGAGGGAGCTTATAACTTATGAGCCTAGAAGTATAGGATCTCCCTGGTCCTGGAAGAAAATAAGTTAGACTCCTATGTCAGTGAGGAGGTTCTAGTTGCAGAGGGAGATGAGGATAAGGCCTTACATATGAGGAAGTTGGTTATGGCAAAGAGGATAATTGCTAATTCTATCAAGGATCGCCTCATACCACAGGTGTCCTCCCTCAAGACACCTAAATCTATGTTTGATGCCCTAACCAAATTGTTTGAAGGGAAGAACATAAATTGGAAGATGACTCTGAGAAACAAACTGAAGAATGTGAAGATTCAGAATGCAGAAACAATCCAGTCTTACTTCACAAGAGTTTCTCAGATCAATGAACAACTAGAAGCAATAGATGAATAAGTGGAAAATGCAGAGATTGTAATGACCACCTTGAATGGTCTCCGTAGATCATGGGACTCCTTTATTCAAGGAATCTGTGCTAGAAAGAAGTTAGTCAAGTTAAATAGACTATGGGAAGAGTGCTCTCAAGAAGAAGCTTGGATAGCAGCTCGAGAAGAAAAGATGGGAAGTGAACATCAAGCTCTCATAGTTCACTCCAAGAAACCCAAAAGAAGTTCTCATCATCCCAGAGGTAAGTCCTTTTATAAAGATAACTCTAGAAAAGATTTGTATAATATCATATGTTATACATGTGATGAGAAAGGACATTATGCTAGAGAATGTCCTAGAAACAAAAATGTCTCTCACAAGAAGAAGGAAAACAAGAGAAGACATCATTCTCATGCTACAGAGAATGATGAAACTTCATCAAAGAGAGCCAGATATGAAAGTGAAGATTCTTCAAGCGAGGAAGAATATGTTTTGATTTTCGCTCTAATGGGAAACATTACTCATGGAAGCAATGATTGGCTTATAGATAGTGGTGCTTCTAAACATATGACAGGATTCAAGGAATCCTTTATGAAACTTTCAGAACATGAATCACCTCACAAGGTGAATCTAGGAGATGACTACCAGTATCCAATAAAAGGTAGTGGGGAATCCTCCTACAAGCTAGACTCTGGAAATTCTATGACAATGAAGAAAGTATTGTTTGTACCAGGACTCAAGAAGAACCTCCTCTCCATATCTGCATTAGATGCAAAAGGAATGAGGGTTGCATTCATTGATGGTCAAGTCATCATGTGGCCAAAAGGAAATACTACTGATGATGCAGTAGTGATTAGCGAAAAAGAAGGAGGATTATACAAATTGAAGGGCCATCTAGAACAATCCTAAGTCCATGACACAGTAGAGCCAAATGAAATTTAGCATATAAGGCTTGCACATGTGCATTATAGAGCACTACCACTTGAAACCAAAGCTCTTGAAGGTCTTCCAGAAATTCAAGCAAAACATGATGGGGTCTGCAAAGGATGTACGAAAGGAAAGAACACAAAGAAGACTGTTGGGGCGCGCACCTTAACGGTCCCTAATTTTGGTAACTCCACGATTTTTGTGGGAGTTTGTAATCGGATTTATGACTCAAAATAGTCTTAGGGGTGTCGGGGTTGAGTCAAAGTCCTCTTTTTGTAATAAACCCATGGTTTAATTCCAAGTTTTAGGGTTCGGGGTGCTCATGGTTTAAGCCTAGGGTTTTGTAATAAGTGCACTATAAATAAGCACTCTTGAAAAGAAGTGAGTTTAGGATTTTGATGTAAGATGAATTAATGCGAAGCTAAGGCTATTTTGTAAGAAAAGGTTAAGTCCCAGCTGTGTGTGTGGATGACCTCTGCAGCTATGTGCGCAGAGGCCTGCAACTGTGTGCGCAGAGGCCTGCAACTGTGTGCGCGGCTTTGAGTACTAGAAGGGATCTGCAGCTGAGTGTGTAGATCAGAACTGTGGTTTTTGTAAAGAGTTGAATAAAACACAGTTCTGTGGACATAACCCCTAAATTGGGGGTGAACCACGTTATATCGTGTGTTGTGGTTTTTGTTGTGTTGTTGTTATGTTCTTTATGCATTGATAAATATAAATCTGATAAGTAAGATCACTGCTAAATATTAACTTCACTGGAATTCCCAATAAAGGGTTAAGAAAGGCACTGTTTGTTTATCTAACTGCGAAGCTAAAGAAGTAACTATTAAAGTTTTTCATTGTATGATTATAAGTGTTAGAAGCAAAATGTATAGTAATATCCCTCTTCTGCTTGCAGAAACCTGATTCTGTGGCACCCCATAGCTGTTTCGGGTGACACTGCAACCTGCTCGCAGGTTGTTGCCGAAAGGGACAACACTGTGGGTCTTTTGTTGGTGTGAAGTTAATGGTATAAAGCCCGGGTCTTCCCTATAGCCCAACAAATTGGTTCCGTTGTCGGTTGAACTCAGTATCTGCTCAAGAGGGGTTTACGTTGTACCTCAAGGGCTATGTTCTGGAGACCCTCTGTGAAGGAAATCGGTGATTGGGTTGATGAGACTTATCTGAAATTTGCTGAGCAAGAGAACAAAGATCCGCGTCATAGTGCAAACGAATTTTTACAAAGGTATGTTTTTTGTGATTTTTATGAAATTTTCTTTGGTAGTATCCACATAGAGTTGCACCAATGGTTATCCAGGTTAACAGAGAGAAGGACGAACTTCCAAGAACATCAGTTTCCTTCTTGGACCCTCGCAAGAATTAATATACTGAAAAGGGTGAACAACGAGATATCCCGCGTTGTTGATTTCTGGACAATGCAAACCCTTGAAGAATTTGTGACAGAGTTCGCCATCGACACGAGTACTTCCTTTAGTGAAGCTCAGCGGCAGTTTTTCAAAGGACCAAGGGGTAAGTTTTTGAATTCATTTAGTTTGAGAATTAAAATGCTATTAGTTGAAAAAGGTATATTGCTCATTGAATCAGACTGTTAGATTTAGTACTACTAACCTATGTTTGCAAGTGAAAATACCTTCGACGAGCAAATTGGTTTGCTGCGAAGTGGCAAAAGGTACGAGAGAGGTTTTGGATCCTATCATGGTTAATTTTAGGGGCGAATATTCGCAAAAGGGCGAAATTAGGAGCACTTAAAAAATTTGGAGGGCGAATTTTTATAAAGAAAGTTTTTTCAAAATTTTAAATA
>LPNX010756682.1:398861-428937 GCA_001517045.1 Pseudotsuga menziesii | reverse complement strand
GACCTTGGGATCGAAACTAGAACGAGGAGCGTTAGGTATAATCTCATATAACAAACCAGACTGAGCATAGATCAAGTCTAGTTCCTGTGCCCTAAATATTTCTTGTTCCTCATTCTGCACTCCAGATGTGGAAACATCCTTCGCTATATATGGCGATAAAGATTTGAGGAACCACTCAAGGAGGAACTCCGGCGGTATAAAGGCTTTAATTAATCTCTTCCATCTACACCACTCCTGAATATGATCAGAAATATGGGTGGATTTATCTTGCCGAAATGTCGACAAGAGTTCAGTACCAACATCATAGCGCACTGGTAGCTGGAAGTGATTAAGGAAAGTCATCGTAAGGTCGTCGAACAAAGTAAAGGCACCCCTAGGTAACTCTATATACCATTTCGCCACAGGCCCTGTAAGGGTGCGTTGAAATAGTCTCAAACAGACTGAGTCCTGATGCAATGAATTGGAATAGCACCATATGTGGAATGTCGTAACGTGTTCACTCGGATCCTCTCCTGGTTTGCCTTCAAACTTAGGTATGTACGAAGGAAGCTTGGTAGGGATAGCCGGCCAAGCTGGGTCATGAGCCACAGGATCGTTCGTAAGTCTCGATAAGTTAGGTAGATTGAGTGTCACGAGGAAAGGGAGCCGAGGATGATGAGGTCTATGGACCACTCCCTGGTTCATATAGGATTGATTACCACCATGACCTTGGCCATAGTGACCTCCTCCTGTATGACCCATATAGGGTGTCGTGGAAGTACCATAATGAGGTGGACCTTGACTAGTAGGAGCTACAAAGCCGTAATTAGGAGAGTACACAGGTTGTGAATACCCGCCTACATAAGGTGAAGAGACCTGTCCATACTGTGTCCCATAATAGGGTCCATAGGTCACCGCTTGTGATGTCCCATGAGACACTCCATAGGTAGGGATATACATTCCGGAAGTAGGAATATACATACCGGAAGTAGGGATATATGTCATGGAAGTAGCAATCTGACCTCTAGAAACATGAACATAACCTCCCGAAACCATGGGTGGTATGTAGGCTTGAGACACAATTGGTCTAGTAATCACAGTACGGATCTGACTCGTAGCTACATGCCGACTCGAAGGACCACGTGAGTAA
Source organism: Pseudotsuga menziesii (assembly GCA_001517045.1). Taxonomy (NCBI): domain Eukaryota; kingdom Viridiplantae; phylum Streptophyta; class Pinopsida; order Pinales; family Pinaceae; genus Pseudotsuga; species Pseudotsuga menziesii. The sequence goes on along the minus strand of LPNX010756682.1, from coordinate 427,808 downwards.
GGTGGAGGGTTTACATTTGAAGAACTTGGAAGCGAGGACGAAGGAATATCTGTAAGAAGATATGTACTGGTGCCTATCGTCGCTCGTTTGGGACCTGGTATCCCTATCGGATCACTAACTCTAGACCTAGGAGGTATATAAGATGGAGCTTCCACCACTGGGATGGAAGGTACAATGTGACTAGTACTCCCAAACCTCTCTGCAAGGTAAGGCATGGGATTGCCCCCAGGCATAGTGCTAGGCTCAAAATCAGATTCAACATGAAATGTCAAATCGTGCATAGGAAAACCAGTCGTAGCATAACTACCATAGCTAGTACTGGCAGGTTCAAAGTGAGTCTCGGCGTCTTCCGGCATTCCATACCGGTAATGTGTCAACGAGGGGTCAACCCTAGAGTGACTAGGTCTGTCATGCATGGTTCCTATCTCTGAAATCATAGGTCCTAACTCAGTTAGGTCGGGTGAAGGGTCATAAGTAGGTGTGAATTCCCCATCGTCAACACGAAAGGGAGGAGGTGGCTCAGATGTATCCTCTGAATGATATCCCATGGTGTGTGAATCAATGTGTGACATGGTCCACCGGGAATGTCTAGGTCCCTCTCTCAAAGGAGGAGGAGAAGTAGAAGGTGGAAGTCCTGCTAAACGACGAGAACGGCGCGGAACCGCACCCGACTCCACAATGACTCAAAAAATAGCAAAGACTCTCTATTTACGTCAACCCTAGGCCAACTAGCGTGCACAGAGCAATCACTATAAATTATAAATCCAAAAGTAAGCAAACAAGGGCTGGATAAGTGAGCTCTCGAATGTGGCCGGTATGTCTCGCCTAGGAGAGGCTTGAGAGGCCCTTGTCACCACAAGCGGAGTTTCGAAACCAATTATTGTGGCCCTCAGCTTCAACGTGTAAAGCGATTGTGCTGTCTGACCCCAACCTAGTCGGGAAACATGCAGAATAACCTCTACACGTACCCCCTCGATATCCTAGGTAAGGTCACTAAGGTCACCTCAATATAACCAACGCTCAGGCGGACAGTCGCAGGCAGGATTGACCGTATGGGCAGGGTAGCAAATCCTGAAACTCCTGAAAGAGCCCCCAGATACGAATACAATCCTGGCTATATCGCCGATGCTACACAGTTACCGACCAGGGGTTATCCCAATCAACAACCGTTCACACTGCCTAGTGCTTGACTCCCTTTTGAGAGGAGCTTCCTGAGAACACCGGTTATACCAAGGATTTCACACACTCCCTGGACAGACACCTAGTTGTTGTCGTTTAGTGATCTTGGAGAATTAACTTTCAATGAACTATTCCAAGATCCTAAAACCTAAGCTTGTTGGTGCACCCTAGAAAAGAAAAGAGTGTAATTCATTTTATTTAGCGTTGATTTTAGTTGGATTTATTACTCAAAAATAGAATATGGTCGTGCAACTAATGGTGTTATGACGCAACAAGAAGTAAAATGCACACCTAACAATCAATGCAAATGCATTGTGTCCATGAAAACAGGGTATGCGTACTACGTGTAATGCACAATTTCTTCTTCAAATGCTGAATGCAAATTTCCCTATATGAAGTCCTAACTATTACTCCAAAGCAAATCTAGATCTAGTGCAAGTACAATGCAAAATGCAAAATGCAATGCATGATGATAAGCAAATGTTTTTGGATTTTTTGAAAATAAAGAGATACAAAAAGCAAAAGAATGATTCTACCCACCCCAGACTCTGCAAGCACACATAAACAACATTCCTGCAAAGCACTAAGGTAAAAGGACTCTAATGCACTAATCTCAAACAAAAAATCAAATATGCCATGACAAGAACTTTCCTAAAAGAAAAAATTTAGGCTAAAAAAACGTTTCTGGTTAGAAACAGAGGTATTAACAAACGCAGGCAGTGCCAAAGGAGACTCAGCAACTAACATAATTCACCCAGCAATCCACTATCTTCCACAAAAAGGTAAAAACCAGGGTATAAGCGACTGTGCGCAGTGAACCCGCGTGTATACGCGAAAATCCCAGGGGAAACCGCATGTATACGCGACTGTAAGTGACAAACCCGCGTACAGGAAGAAAAAGATGCACAAATCCAAGGTAAACAGACAGGCTGAGACTAAATTCACACCAATCAGGCTCTACCAGGCATACATGCCCCCATACCCGACACAGAAACAAGAGAGAGAGAGCAATTCAAATACATTGAATGCCAAGAAATCAACCCCCAAAGGACAATTACTAGGAACTCCCCAACAAAGTTTCCAATTCTGTTACGGAGAGAAATTCCTATGGCTTGGGGTACCACAACAGACAGCTAGATTCCAGAAATCAATCTTTCCCAATATGCAATAGAAATAAAATGTCAAACACTAAAGGATCGAACCTCGTACCTTATTCCGGACGGTTGAAGTAGATCCCCGTTGAGCTTTCCAATCTTCAACTTGAATTGTTGTAATACTTCCTCAACAATAAGTAAACAATACAAGCATACTATATTTCATGGTGTTAGATCTATTCTAGCATATATAATCAATAATGTAAAAGCATTTGACATATTCCAATGGATACAATATTCATTCAAATACACATTACTGGACAGGAAAAGATATTTCTATTAATATGAATCAGAGATTACAAATGACAACCTCTGACGGCACGTCTGCGAACCGGAGAAATTGAATCTCCCACTAGGGCCTCCACCACCTCAATCCTCCATCACTCAGATAGCAAGCTCACTAGCAAAAGGCAAGCTTGGGAAGAACACAATAGTGCTCCAAGGGACAAAGGGATGCAGACTCAAGCATAAGTTCTAGCAACAATGGACTATAGTTTCGTTACTCTCAATTCTCTCTTATGCTTTCAATGTCTCAATGGGTTCCTTATATAGCTTTTCAAAGGGATACTGAAAGGTTGAATCCATGCGATCTCAAGGAATATGGAAGTCCAGGAGTCATATAAGTCGGATCCAAGTCAAGGAATGCTCCAAAAGGTTTTGGATTATGTACACATCCCGATGTACGCGACTATAGAGGGAATATCCGCGTATGTACGCGGTTATCGGGGTAAAAGCTGCGTATATCACTTTTCTTATGTTTTTAGGGATGGTCAAGGATACATCAAAAGACAAAAAGTGTTCCATAGGGGCTAATGAGTCTGCAGCGGGATAGGGAAAGGCCATACAATGTGTGATTCACCTAGTGTGGTGAAATCCGCTACAACAGATGCCCCCTAATGTATGAGATCAAAGGGGTTATACGATGGCCGAAATACATTATAAGTCCATCCCAGAAGTGAAGTGATGAAGGTACCCAAATGGAAGACCAGCCACCCAATCAACATAGTACAATAATACAACTCTGCATATAACTGCAAATACATATAGTAGTCCCGGATACATAAGAGTACAATGGCCATGAATAGGCATGAAACATGATAACACATATGTGGTCATCACCACATACAATATACATAGATCAGAATCTCCATGATGAAGATATACAAAGGACCATGATCTCCACAAAGGCTGAAGATATATAATAGATCAAGATCTCCATAGTGGCTGGAAATGTCTGACACAGACTGGAACAAGTCACGAGAGCTGAAATCTCATGAACACTGGCACGATCAAGGACGTAGCATATAGTGGATGCCACCAATATGGAAGGTCTTCTACACACACCGCTACGAGTACATGTCCTACTATGCGAATAGAGGTGTCGAGGTCAAACATAGTAGTCCATCATCTGATTACCGGTCATTGATATATACTGTTAACAGACGGGAGATCACCCACCAATAATGAAAATGGGAATCAAGGTACTAGAGTGCAAACTAACAAGTGTGAATAAATGTGTTGAGGTTGAACACTTGAGAGAATCCATCGATCAGGGGACATTGATGTATTCCCAAAACTTTCGATGGCGAGAGAACCTGCCACTCATGACTGCAAGTCTCAAGGCACTCAAAATGACTGTAGACTCCAATCCCAGAATAAATGATCTGAAGTCGATGGGATGAAATCCGCTGGAAGGAGGGCATTAGGGAATCCCCCATCATCCAACACGAGGTACTTAGCAAGGATGTATAATGTGGAAGGACTCGATCATAAGGTGCACGAACCAGTAACTGTACCGAGAATGGCCGACATGCAAAGTCAAGATAACTGAGGAATGGCCGACTCAGGTTTCAACTTCCTTCAAACAAGAGCATAACAGCATATGGTGACTGATTGAAGGTAGCATAGACTTGATATACAAATTGGGAAATCTCTATGATGCAGGAGGCATCAATAGAGGCTCCATAGGGACTAGAAGCATAACCAGTCGGTGGAGATAAAACTCACATAAACGAGTACAGCTCCTAAAGTCAAACTATAACCCAACCAATGGATGTGATATACAGTGCTCTATTCGAAGGCATCACGACTCGACAGCTGCCAAAGATAATATATTTTCTTGTCTGGCTTTTTGGTTTTTTGATTTTTTTGGTCTTTTTCAGTTATTTGAAAAGCTTGAAAAAAGAATAAACTAGATTTATAGTTACAGACTAAGAGGAGACGAGTGTCATGAGGGCAAACAAACTAGTTCCAAGCAGTGGAACATACCTATGCTCAATGCAAGGATACATGTGTAGGATATTGACACTCGGGGGAAAATCCCGTCCCGGTAAAAAGGGAATCAAGCTGTGAAGGATACAAAGAAAGGCTCTGCATGGCTAGACATGAGACAAGCTCGGGCTATATGGTTGAAACACAATGTTAGGGAAGCCGGCATAAAGCTAAATAAGACAGGCAAAGCTTATGATAATGCATCCACAACTTGATACAAGGGAGTTCGGGGAATAGTCCATTAGATAGCCGCAACGGTAGACATTCAATCCACTAACTTCATCTGACGTAGCTCATTGACAACTGAATTAACTAGGTGTCAGCAATGTGTTCAACTAACCATCGCCGATGGAGGACGATTCCAGGACTTAGAGAAACTTTCGGAATTTTCCCTTTAGTCTTCCTTTTCGCCGCTTGATCAGCTCAATTCCCTTCTTTTCATCGGCGAAATAGTTCCATCAGCAGCCGCAACAACGGATCTTCATCTTCGATCTTCTTCTAATCGTTGGCCCAATCTGCTAAGGCATAACCTAATCGGTATCGGCAGTCTCTTCTCATCAGAAGGCTAGTACTCTAGGCTTCCGAAACGGCGGGCGCACGAACAACTTTCTGCTCCCGATGGCCTATGTTTTCACTACTTAGAAAAATTTTGAACTTTCTTTACTGCGTCGGGGGTCGGAGGCCCTACTCGTCGGGAGGATAATGGTCTAGAAATCCGCAACGGCGGCGTTCAATCGGCTAAGTATTGGCAATCCAAACCACTATCTTTCGCTGATCGCCGATGGTCTTCAACACTTAGATAAATTTTTCAAAGATTTTTCTCTTCTTATTTCCGCGGAACATAACACTTGTCGGTGGTTGGAACCACTAACTACGATGTGTTGGCGAACCAAACAACTAAGGTTTTCCAATGGTGGCATATTGAAAATTGGAAGCACTGATCATTACGGCATCAGCGGTCGAACTTCTAATCATTGGAGTGCTAGTCCACACGGCAGTTGCAATGACAGACTGACAAATAGCTAAGTTCTTCCGTGGTGTTAGCGAACCCAACCATTATTTTTCGTTGACGGCCAATGAACACTTAGAAAATTTTCTGTGGTTTTTCTTCCAACTATCCTCCGTCGGGTGTGCTTGCGCCTAGCTCTCCGCTGCATCAGAAATCCTTCCCACTAAGTCCTTCGATGAACCGACTGTTCAAACACTTAGACAAATTTTCGTGGAAGTTTTCTGTCATAAATTTCTAATCTCTGCTGGGAAGAAGGAAATCCTACCTCTGTCACTGCATCTTTCATGGCCCATTCAGGCCCATGCTGCAATATGAGCTTTGATACCACACTGTAACGTCCTCGACCCTCCGACCAACGAAGAGGACGCTACCATGGCATTAACCATCAGGGCTAAGAGCCCCATGAACATGTGCATACATAAGAATTGAAATGCTAGAACATAAAACATGCTAAGATGCATAATTTACCATACACAGTGGAAGCAAACATACGTTCATACAATCATTCATCATGTTCATCATAATCATTAATAGTAAATAGGATTGCAAAAGTAAAATAGACAAGATTACTTATCTTATAAAGAACTCATTCCACAACCAGCTATGTCACTACAACGTTCCACCCAACCATAAGCTAGCATGCTCCTAAATCTCTCAGCAATGATGCCACCCTCGAGCTAGGCTTACACATAGCCAAGGATACACAAAACACAGCCAAGTCAACACAGTTGGGTTTATCAGGCCATCAGGGAGCTGGGAAAGGCTAAATGCTAACCTGGTGAGCCCATTACAGAGCTAGGAACACCTACATCAGAACTAGCCTGACTTCTAGGACACCCACACACACCCAACACAAGGAATTAATCCCTTCTCTACTACACAGTCCCTCAGGCCCTGACTTCCCTTCCAGTGCTATTCAGGGGTTGTGGAGAAGAAAGCCAGCCCTCTAGCTCTATCTGTGTGGTTTCCAACACACCAGGTTTATCAAGCAACCGAGCCCCCATCCCTGCTCCCAACACAGTCCGAAGACCAACCACTGCATACACGCAGTCACACAAGTGATTTGTAGCTTGGGCAAGGAAAACAACTCTTGAGTCGTTCTTGGCCCTATTGTGGCCAAAACGACTCCAAACCATCTACAACAGTGCCAAACATATTAGCAAACACAGTTCACAATGTGGGGAAAACAACAGTTCGTCTTGAACAATGTAACCACCCAGGGGAAAAATTACACAGACCACACTGGGGAAGAAGATACAGACTACCAACCTGTGCGTGAGGGAATTTTACACCAGACCCTAGAATTCAGATGGAAAACACGCCAAATACCACTCTATGGAAACATGAATGACAGTCGAAAACGACTCCCTCTCCTGGCTCCGTGAGACCAAAACAGAAAAGAATTCCTCTGCGTGAGAATGAATGGAACTACCGTCCCTGCGTGAGGATGAACAACAATGGATAGAAGGGAATAGTCGTGAGAGTGAAGAGTCTGCCTGGAGTGATGGCAGTGGTGGTTTCCTTAGCCAACGTGAGGGTCAACCCGCTGGTGGAGTGTGCGTGTGGGAAAGGACTGACAGTCCTGCCACACTCCACTCCTAGCCATAACTGCCCCAACTAATAGCAACAGTTTTTAATGGTGGTAGTTGGATAAGACAAGGTGGTGACACATGGATTTTTCCCCATTGGTTCATGGTTTAATAATTCCCCCCCTTATCCTTGGGATAATCATGCCCTTCTCAATATGGTTGCATTGACATAGCTGGTTGGGTTCATTTAATTAAAGATGCATATTTACATGATGCCAAAACTAATATGTGCCGTATATCATGATATACCATCAGCAACGATTTCAATTGCCGAACATAACACAACCAAATCAATGGTGGGGATTTTGCCTTTAGATCCACACCACGATTCATTACAATATATACATCATGTACATTTAATGCAACAGGGTCAAAACCAGGGTGTTACAGAAGCATTTATCCTCTACCCCACTGCTCAGAAATAACCCCACCTGGATAGCATTCCCTTTCACAATCACATATGGCTCTTAACTCAGGGTCACTGACTCAAAACGTGGTTACTCATGGTCAAGGTCAATCCTCCTTTCCTACTCCACCCACCCAGAATCCCCCAACAATTTCTAACCCCCTGTATCTTCCACATCTAGGGGGAAACCCCTAGCCCAAGTTGTTTTACCTACTAGGGGAATTGTTTCTAGCATGGGGAAAAACCTAGAAGTAGGACAATCGACAGTTAGTGTCCCTCCTACAAACACCAATATGGTTATTCCCTCCTCCACCCGCGATAAACTTCATGGGTTCAACCCGCCTTTAGTCAATGTTACGGAGAGAAATTCCTATGGCTTGGGGTACCACAACATACAACTTGAATCCGGAAATCAATCATTTCCTATATGTAAGAGAAACCAAATATCTAACACTAAAGGATCTCGATTCGTACCTTATTCCGGACGGTTGATGTAGATCGCCATTGAGCTTTTCCACTCTAGCTTGTATTGGCAATTTGCTTCCTCAACATTCAACAAACAAGACAAGCATGCTATATATAATTGTGTTAGACCTACTCTAGCATATATAATCAATAACATATAAGCATTTAAAAGCATCCATGGATCAAATACTCATTTAAATACATATTATTGGACAGGAAAAGATATTTCTATTAATATAAAATAGAGATTACAGTAGTGACAACCTCTGTTAGCATGTTTACGAATCGGAGAAACTGAGTCCCCCATTTGGGCCTCCACCACCTCAATCCTCCATCTCTCGATAGCAAGCTCACAAGAAAAAGGCAAGCTTGGGAAGAACAAAAAAGTGCTCCAAGGGACAAAGGGATGTAGACTCAAGTATAAGCTCTGGCAACAATGGACTATAGTTTTCTTGCTCTTCAATTCCTCCCCCTTCAATGTATCCAAAGGGTTCCTTATATAGCTCTTCAATGGGTTAATGGAAGGTTGAATCCGAGCGATATCAAGGCATATGGAAGTCCAAGAGACAAGTGATTCGGATCCACATCAAGGAAAACTCCAAAATAATTTGGCCTTTTGCAGACATCCCGATGTACGCGGGTTTAAGGGTCAAATTCGTGTATATACGCGAGAAAGGGATTAAAAGTCGCATATGTCAATTATTACATGTTTTGAGGGATGATCTTGGAAACATCAAAGTTACAAAAATGGTCCATGGGGTCTAAGGAGTCTGCAGAGGGACAGGGAAGGCCATAAAGGTGTGATTCACCATGTGTGGTAAAATCAGCTGTAACAGATGCCCCCTAATGTGTGAGGTCAGAGGGGTCATACGATGGCAGAAATACATTATAAGTCCATCCCAGAAGTGGAGTGATGAAGAACCCAATGGAATAACCAGCCATCCAATCAGTACAATACAATGATCAAACTTTGCACATAACTGTAAGTAGATATAGCAGTCCCCGATACATAAGAGTACAATGGCCATGAAGGTGTGATTCACCATGTGTAGTAAAATCAATTGTAATAGTCAACTTTCCTGGGGTTATACCTACCCAAGGAATCAACCACCTGCGGTCCATCAAGCTTATCAACCTACACCGTCAGGGGTTTTTAATCCTAGGATGCCCTATTCCAGAAATGCTTATGTCCAATGGGGGAAACCTAATTGGTAAAATGTCCCTATGAATGGGGGACCATTTGTGAATACTGATGGAATTTTTGGAGGACCACCCGATGGAACACCTTTTGGAGGTCCCCTTGGAGGACCACCCAGAGGACCACCATCTAGAGGACCACCTCCTGGAGGCCCACCACCACCTGGAGGACTACCACCTGGAGGCCCACCACATGGAGTTCCACCACCTAGAGGGTCACCGCCGGAAGGTCTACCGCCTGGAGGCCCACCATATGGAGGCCCACCCCCTAGAGGCTCACCTCCCTTGGGAGACCCACCACCTAGCAGATCCTTAAGTGGGTCATTCGAAAATCAACCACCTAATCCACCAGTTATGGGAACATCAACTATGCCCGTTTATTAATCTACTTATGGCCCTACTGGCCCACATATGGCTTATCAGTATTACCAATACCCCCATCCTAATCAACAATTTCCATTTTCGGCTACCCTAGATCTGCCATATTTGTCCAGATTGATCAATGACCCTATCCACCACGATCCCTCATGGTCGGCCATCTCGGTTAAGTTATCCTTTGATATATCTAAATTCAATGGAAAACTTGGTGAATACCCAGAAAAACCACACGTTGACATTTCATCTATGGTGCTCATCTAATTCTTTGATGGATGGTTCAATCCGTCTACGGTTGTTTAAGAGAACTCTCACTGGGGTAGTCGCGAAATGGTATATTGAGCTACCTCAACATTCCTTTTGGGATTTCAACACCTTAGAAATGGATTTCTTAACACTTTTTCAGTTACCAATCCAATATGAAACAGGTACATACCTTTTGACCTCACTTCATCAGACCACTTCTAATCATATATCTGATCATATACATGAGTCAAGAAGATGACATAGGTTTATTAAGGCTCCCATTCCTGATCAGTTACTTGTCGATTGGTTCTAAGTATTTACTTCCCCGCATTATTAGGGATGTCACCATGGAAGGTGTTGTTACCAAGGTGCAGTCCATCAACCATGCTCAGTACCTCGAATCAGAGCCACTTGCCGATGGAGTTCTTGGTTCAGTTCAAACACAATCAACGACCAAATCCTTGAAAAATAAAAACCAACTGGTCACACCTACCAGTCAAACCATTTAAAACCCCAAAATTGTTCCCCCTCCTATTGTTTCAACTGAAGTAAGTGTAGTTCAATCCTCAAAATATTCGAAAGGAAAGGAGAAAGGAAAGAATAAATCCAAGAAATCTGTGAACCAACAAGAAGGTAATAAAACACAGAACTCTGATGTTAACTCTAAAAAAAAGAGAAAGGAAAAATTTCCCTTCCTTATATGTGGAGGTGTCCATTTCACTAAAGAGTGTCCTCAGCGTGAAGAGGTCAGTAAATTTCTTAAAAATACAGCCACCCTAGCAGTCCTTACGGATCCTTTCCCTACCCAACAACAATTGATTGACCATCAATCCTTGCATGGGTCTTCTTCATCTTCCATAGATGAAGTTAAAATGATGTCAATTAATCTCAATCCTTGATCCAAAATCTATGACCCTCCACCAGAAAAGAAGACTAATAATGTTCCACTGGAAAAAAACTTTAGCATCCCCTCCTCCTCCTACTAATGGTAGTCAAATTGAAAAACATGTTCTTGATGCAATTATCCACCCACCCAAGAGTACACTTTGAAAGTCTGTACTTAATCCCAATGCATGCGCCTCCTAGTACTACAATATAGTCGAAGATATGGCTCAAGCACCGTGCGCTATGTCGACTCTCGAAGTACTCCAAACATGTCCTACACAATGGAAGAACTTGCTATCATTCCTTGGAGCACTGGATCCTGAAAACAATAACATTATCACCTTCAAACTAGTTGAATTTAAGTCTTGGCTCTCCCATCAATTGGTTTTCCAACTGTCCACAGAAGCTATTGGGAAAATAATCTATCGTACCGTATTGGATGAGGGAGCCTCAACTTCAGTCATGTCTTTATTCTGTTGGAGAGTTATCGACTCTCCCTAGATCAAACGTTCACCCACGACATTAAATTCTTTTGATGGCCGCAACTTTCAACCCTGTGGATTACTGCCCTGTCTCTAGGTAGAATTGGGGGGAAAATCAGTCTCCATTCATGTTGAAGTTGTCGATGCTCCTTTAGACCACAATCTTCTTCTAGGTCGAAACTGGTTCTACGCAATGCAATTTGTTTCTTCATCCGTCTTTCAGGTAGTCCAGTTCCCATTCCAAGGGAAGATTGTTATCATTGACCAATTAGATTTCTGTTCACCAGATGGACTTCCAATACTGTAAAAAATGTTCCACTTTTGGCTTCTTCAACCCCTAAATATCAGAACATTGGAGTAGGTCTTCTCAAGGATTCCTCACTCATGGGAGTTTGTCCATTATCCAATCCTTCTCCTATTTCATAGGCAACATTCGTGAACATGATATTCGCTTCTACCACAGATAAATGAAAGTCAATTGTTTAGTCGACATTAGTGAGCCCTTTTGAAGAAATGTACTAGGACACTCAGTCCACAAGTGATACCGCCATCAATTATCATATGTTGGTTGCTTCATATACGTATCACCTACCATATTGGTTAGAAACCCCCCATCTCTATATTATCTTTTGCATACACTCCCCTATGATGGGTCCATCATGGAAGTCATGTCATTAAATGATATGCCCTGGAAACATCATCACCAACAATATTCTTTCCTTCCCAATTACCATATGGTAGAAGACCAATTTGCAACATTGGTTTCATTTGATATTGTAACTAATCCTCAGCCCCTAGTACTCACCTAGAATGTTAAGTCTGAGGGTAATTTGAGTAATATTACCAATACTATTTTTGTTGATATATCGATGAAACCCAACATCATAGAGAACATCAATATAGGCCAGAATTCTTCCCCTTCAGAAATACAGTCTTATACGGCCTTGCTTAAAGAATTTAGAGATATTTTCGCTTAGACCAATGAAGAAATTCCAGGGATAGATCCTTCCATTGTTGTTCATGAGATTAGGACTTACCCTAGTGCAAAGGCAGTTCATCAGAAAATTTGACAAGTACATCCAAGGAAAGCAACCACCATCAATGAAGAGATTGAAAAAATTCTTAAGGATGATTTTATCTACCTTGTACCTGTGACTGAATGGGTGTCTAACATTGTCCCCTTCAACAAAAAACAAGCTACCATTAGGGTTTGTATCGATTTTCAGGATTTGCATCGGGATTGTCCAAAGGAACACTTCCCCACCCTGTACATTGATCAAATCATCAACAATTGCACTGGAAGTGTCATCTTCTCATTCATGGATGGATTTTATGGCTACAATCAGATTGAGATACTCCCATCTGAACAACACAAAACGACTTTTATCTGCCCATGGGGGATCTTCACCTATAGAAAGCTTCCTTTTGGTTTGAAGAACGTTGGTGCTACTTTTTAATGCACCATGTCATATGCTTTCCATGACATAAAACACATTGTGGAACCCTATCTTAATGACCTTCCTGCTCATTCAAAGCAACAAGATCACCATGTTGATCATTTGAGAGCCGTTTTTCTCAGATGTCGCCACTATAACATTTGGTTAAATCCACACAAGTGTGTTTTATGTGTTGAGACTGGTCAACTGCTTGGTTTTAATGTGTCCAAGGATGGTATCCGCATAGACCCTCTGAAGATTGAAGCCATCTAGGCCTTACCTGCTCCTACAAGTGTTATTGAACTCCAAAGTTTGCAAGGGAAGGAAAACTTTTTACGTCATTTTGTCTGTAATTACGCTGAGAAAACCCATAGTTTCATGCGTTTATTAAAGAAGGATAACCCCTTTGTTTGGGATGACCTGGCGCATCATACATTCAATAATATAAAACATGCCATCACGCATGAACCTGTTTTGCAACCACCTAATTATATTAAGGATTATTCCTTGTATGTGGCTGCATCCTTATCTGCCATCGGTATGGTTTTGGTTCAGATAGATAAACACGATCATGAACATGTGATCTACTATTTGAGTAAGAGTGTTTTGGACTCTGAAACTCGGTACTCACATGTGGATAAACTACCTCTGGCCATGGTCATTGTGGTCCAGAATTTCCGTCACTACATCCTGCTACGAACGACCACGGTATATGCATATTATAACCCCATGTATTACATCTTGAATTTTCAAGTGCTTGGGGGAAAAAAATCTCGCTGGATTGTCATTATGCAGGAATTTGAGTTGGAATTTGCGAAATCTAGTTCCAAGAAGACTCGTGTATTCATTGAGCTTATGTGTGACCTTCCCTGTATTATTGAGGGAACAGAGCCCATCGATTCACTTCTCAATGAATCCTTGTTCCTCATTAGTACGTTTGACCCCTGGTATGGATACTTAATTCTCTATCTCCAGACACAACGGTTTCATCCCAATGCAACCCCTAATGAACATCATTGCATACGCCACCACACCAAATACTACCTCATTTTCAATGATACCTTATACCGTCGTGGAATTGGCACCATATTATGACATGGTTTAACTCATGAAGAAGTTGAGATTGTCTTGAATGATTGCCACTCTGGAGCCCGTGGCAGTCATCTTTCTAGGATGGATACTGCCCAGAAAATCTTACGCGTTGAGTATTTTTTGCCCTCGATATTTAAATATTGCACAGAGACCGTCAAGAAATTCCCACCTTCTCAGTTGTTTACATAAAAAAACGGCACACATCCTGCTCTGTTGCATCCTGGCATGACATGTAGGCTCGAGTCTTATATTTGGTCAGTGACTTGAAAGGGTATACATAGGGAGGGGCTCTCCCTCATTTATATACACCTTTCACACTCTCTAAGGCACATGAGAGAGAGAGATAGTCAGAGGAGGAGAGAAATATAGATGTTGAACATTTCTTATTACTACTTTTGATCATCTTACTATTTTGAAGAAGTTTGATGGGTTTCTCGTTTATGGTTTCCCTGATGAAAATATTTGTGTCTTGTGTATCTTTTATATCTTATGCATTTTGTTGTACTTGTTATTCTTTCAGATAAAGATCCTAGATAATCTAATCAAATCTTAAGAAAATCTAATCAAATCTTAAGAAAATCTAACATGCACCAACTCCACGATGTCACACTTCTTCGATGGGATTTCAAACCCTAGGGCCTTCAACACTGGTATAAAGATGGGCTAACGAGCCAACTATGGTGGAGGTATATGCAAACCAAATAAATATGTGGCAGGGTTCATGTTGGTGGAGGTATACGCAACAAGATGCAAATGGGAAGCTGTAAGAGTGAATGTGAATAATTAGGGTTTCATGGGTGGTCTTCACGCAATAGAGATTCTTCACTCTGATGGAAATAATTCACACATATGGAGAGTCCAGAGGTGAAATGATTTTTTTTTTCAATTTCTTTCCAAAGGGAAGTTTATGCAGAGATGGGCGACAGACTGACTACCGGACTAACTAACAGACTCGCAAAATGTTCAATCTATGGTAGAGAACATTTAATCTTGGTAGAGTGTAGGACTGAGGAGGGTGCAAATGGAAGATAATAATGGCAGGAAGATTGGGTATATAAAATAATGCAGGTCTACAAATTGGCATAGCCCTCAGAGCCAACAATTTCTATGATACCACTTTTAGGTGCCCAATTGGGAAAATAGGAAGAAATCCACACAAAGACACAAGGATAGGTGTCAAAGCACACCATTCTCATTAATTAAATCTGTATTTATACAATGAGAGTTCCTTTTGGGTTCAACTTCCCAATTAGGTATCTTAGACTCCTGAATGACTTTTCCCATTCACCTATGACTTTTGGTCTTCTCCTAGGGAGGTAATCCTAACACCAAGGATTATGTTCCCAACACCAATGTAGTGATGAAAATATTAAAGACAACATAGAACCATGTTATTATAAAAAAACCATAAATCCTAAGCTTGACGATCCTTCATACCATAATAAATTTGCAATCTTCAAGAAAAAAATATGATTGCTAAATTGAGAACTAATTCACATGAGCTACATAGCATAACAAGAGATGGAGTCTTTTGAAAAATTCTTAGGAAAAATGAATTTATAATTTATGAAACTTAGAGGAGATCGAATACATAACTCATTCTCTTCTAAAATACCCTTGATACAACAATATCAAATGTGTATACACTAATATTTGCAGTGACAACTAAGTTCATGAAATCCTAAAACAAGACGACCAAGCAAAACTTGGCGTTTTTTAATGAATATAATCTCAAATGAAACCATTGTCTAATAAATAATTTTAAGATTTTAATTCCTTGGTTTTCTTTTTTCACTCTCTCTTTCCCATGTATGATAATCCAGGGTAATCTAAAGGATGTTAAAAGACAACATTGTCATCCTTTTTTTTATTATCAAAACTTAAACTTTAACCCATATCTATATATATTAATTTCAAGTTGAAGTTAGTTTAACATATATTTTAAAAAATTCAAATATTTAACATATATTTTTATAATATGTTTAATAGTTAATATATAATTCAATAAACCTTTAATAATGCTTATGTATGTTTCACATGGTGTTGATTGCATGGGCAGACCCGGGTTTACTATAATCAACCAACAACACCCCTAGCTCACTGGCCCTTTCGGCGACAGACCGCAAAGCGACCTGAAGTCTCACCCGAAGTGATTCTAATGGGTTGGCCAAGGACTCAAGCGTCTTGGACCAAGTTCTGTTGCGATCCTACTTGCGGCTCGCAGCTCTCCCAGCTACGAGACCTCCTTCCTGCGTCTGTGCGTCGCGCGATCTCCTGCTCGCGTCGCGCGATCCCGTCGTCGCGCAGCTCTTCTAGCCGCGAGATGTTTCTTTTCATCACCGTGTGGTCCTTCTCTATGATGCGCACTTTCCCTGACTTGCGATATCTCCAGCCTTACCGCATCGCCGCGCACCGTGCGACACGCAGCTCCTGCTCAACGCGAAGTCCTCAACCTGCGGTATCGCGCACCGCAGCTTCTCTGTCGGTGCGGTATCACCTCTCTGTGATATCCTACCTCCGCGGTTTAGCGCACTTCGCGTTGCTCGTGTCGACGTGCAAGACTTAACATACAAAGCTATTCAATACTGCAACCAGTAACTGTTTTACGCAAAGCATAAGTGAAACACATACAACATTCCAAAGGCTTTTAACCTATGATTATCCTTCTATGCTGTGGTGAACTGATTAATACATTTATTCATTAAACTGCAACAAAGTCCATGAAATAACTGAGAATTGCATAAGTAAACATAACACATAAACCAGTCACATAACACAGATTTTAACGTGGTTCACCTCCAGGATGGAAGTTACGTCCACAGAACTGTGTTTTCTATTATAGCTCAAGGGGAAGGTAAAACACAGTTCTGCTGCACCGCATATGCAGCTCAAGATCTTCTCTCTTAGATCTCTCTTCTCTCTATATTGCTCTCTTACAATATACTCTTCCCTCTCAGTCGATCCCTGCGGATTGTTACATGCATGCTCTATAAGCCAGCTACTGGTTTCAGTAAGATTACTACAGCTAAGACCAGAACCAGAGCTCGGCTTTTACAACAGTCTACTTATCCTTATTGCCTATTTCAATCACGACTGTCTAACTGTCTACCCAACCAACTAGCTAACCCTTTACAATACAAAATTACATTCTTTTATAAGTAGCCCGAAGGTACTGCTTTTACAACACTGTGGGCCTGTCCCAACAGTAACCCAAACCCTAATTAGTGACAGTCGGTCCTCTCTGTCCTTGAGGTAGCCGCTTCCTGTCACACCACAACTCTCTGCAGTCTTCCATGCTTCCTGGCACTGACCATGGGTACTATGCACCGCTTCTCTTTTCTGTCCTTCGTCTTCAATGCTTGAGCCTCATTGCTCCTTCTCCTTTATGAGGGTCACTGAGCCCTCCTGTCTTCCGCCACTGCCTTCAATGCAGTGGTTGAGCTCTCTCTTCTCGGCCGCTCAGGTACCGTTGCCTTCTTGACTTTTCTATCTCAAAAAGTCATGGTTTCCGGCTCTGCTCTCCAGTTGGAAACGTGCTACGACGTCGTAGCTTTGTCTTAACTTCTTTCTGCCAAAACTTATCATTTCGCCAAAACTAGCAGCTTCTTCTGTAGCTGCGGGACCCTGCTCCAACACATGGCTAGAGTGCTCATGTCTCTTAAGCAATCCATACCACTCAAGAAGCCCAATCACCACTCAACATCAATGTGACCTTGATAGTTGGAATGAACATAAACTACTCGTATCAACCGTAATATGCCAAGCCAACACGTCTTGACTAAACCCAACCCAAGAACCTTATAGAATGCAGAATGTCAAGTATATGTTCTTCACCATAGACAATGCTCCACCATCATCACTCAACCATGAGAGATGCTCAAACATTGCCTCCCCTTATTTGGTTTCACTTGAATACAACTAAGATGGAATACACACATACTTATTGCAACTATATGTTCAATATATCCGAGGTTCATTCAATGTACAAATACAGTTTTAACTAAATATGTTAATATCCATAAATTTAGATTAAAATATTAAAGTTCATCGATGCTCATAACTATGAATTCTCATTTGCTTTTAATACAATTTCTTTTAAAGGTGTATAAACATACTTGTTGAACCCTTTTTATTTGTTATTTCTATAACCATTCGTTTACACCTCATACAATTGCCAATATTTTTTTTTAATACAACACTTGAAATAAAAATATGTTATAAATGTAGTTGAGGTATTTGATAAGTATAATTGAAAGATCACTTCCTAGGATTAATATAATATAATGTTAAAATAATATTATTCGCAACACGTGATTGTGATCTCAAGTTCGATGGAATCATCTCATTGTAATACACTTTTCCTCGTCATTCCAACAAGGAGGGACATAACAAGACATATTTGAGTGGAGGACCAAGCTTTTAGTATTTTATTTTAAAAAGGCTACAACCAATTTTAATAATGGATAATACTTAATTATTTTTTATAATACTTTTCCAAACATATTAAAGTTAACCCTAAACATTTACAATGATTACAAATTTTAAATTATAGAATGTGGAAAATATAATTATTTAGTATTTATTTGTGCCGATTTCTAGTACTGAACGGCCATGAAGAGGTATGGATTACATCAAAAGGTCCAAATCTTGTAAGGATGTCCTTTTCATTAGAGTCCTCCAAAGATCTCACTGGATGTTTTTTTTAAGTCATTTAAAGATTTCATATTTAAAATATCATGTAAGTGTCACCCCAAGAACTTCATAATCATGAGAAGTTAGCCACACTTTAAAGTAATGTGTAATGCCAGTTACCAATAAAATATATTATTTAAGTCATGAATTTGGAACAAACAAATGGTGGAGCACTTTAGAGCTTTACGCAAGGTATGTAGGCCATGTGTATTCTTTTTTATACCCTTGGCCATTTTCAAAATCTTTATCTTTACTTAGATCCTCTTTCCCAATTTTGATGATATCAGTTTCTCTTATAAACACCAATTACATCAAAATCCTATTTGATGGGATCTTTTATGAAGATTATTGCAGGGTCATCTCACTTCCTTGAAGGCAAAGAGTTTGGCCCCATTGTCAACTAGTAAGGAAAATCACTTTTTTCCCTCTAGGAAAACACCCTCGAACTTTCTCCTTGACCTCCTCTCCTCTCTTATGACAAAGGCATGTTCAATGACCGTTTTCGCCCTTAGCTTTCCAATCTTGTTTGGATCCATTCTTTCCACTTCTCTACCCTTAATCCAAGTTGATCTCAAGCAATCTTTCACGGATGTGGTACTTAATGAAAGGTTGTTGAGTATTAATCCCCAATTACATCAATCCTTAATGGTGATTAAATCTCCTACTCCTTCAATAGTAAGAATGAAAAACATAGTGGAAGAGTCAAAGTTTTTCAAAGAGCATGGGATAATTTGCAGGTTTAATGGAATTTGGAGAATTCTAATCGATATCACAACAACTTAGAAAATATAAATAAAGGATTTTCATATATTTGTGTGAAAAATGTTTCCTCATAGTAGACATTAACCATATTCCCAAATTCAAGGAATGGTTTAGGGGAAAAGAATGACTTTGCATGAAGTCATGGACCCAACCTTCTACCCTACATCAAAATCCATCTCCATTACTCTAGGTTGGGTAAATATGCCTAGCATTCCCTCACACTTTTATGGATTTGATTTGTTGTAGGGGATTCAAAACGCTCAAGAAAATTCCATTGTAGGAGTGTGGAAACATAAATAAGGAACATAGCTACTTATGCTCGCATCTAGGTACACATTGATTTCAATAAATATTTTTTGGAGAGGTCGTGATGGAAGCTAAACAACCTCTTGATTATGAGTAAGTTTCTTTTTTACTTAGGACATGTTTCGAAGCATGACATATTTCAACTCACTATGTCAAGAATCCAAAATTCAAGTGCCCTAGAAAACCATAGAAGCAACTGCCATGGTGGGATGTGACAATAGAGGACTAGATTCTTCTAATTAGTAAGGGTGACTTAGATTCCATATAGATAGCCGCATTGAAACTAATATATTAGTAAGCTCCTACCACTCCAAGAAATGCTTGCAAGAAGAAGGAAGCAAGATAATGAGCACACCCCCAAGAAAATCCAATCGAGCATCCCAATAATCATGGATCTTATGGATCCAAATTCATCCAGGATTCTTATGGAATTGGTAACAAGATTATATTTAATAACTTAAGCACAACCAACAAGGGCTCCAGTACATATACACCCCTCCACCCTCTGATGAGACCACTCAATTTTCTCTTTCCCCCACAATGACCATAAGCCTATCTCATACCTCTAAAAAGGGTCGTGTAAGTTGGGCCAATTTGAGAAATAAAGAGGTTGAGGTCTTGGAAATGAGATCCAAGGGAGAGGAAGAGAACAATGTTCTAGAAATGGAAGTATGAGAGTTACAAGAACTAACCACACCATTCCAATATCTACAAGAGGAATGGACAAAAGTTTCCTATAAGAAAAAAGAAAATTGTCTTAGTGGGCGTCGACCTACATGGCAAGATACCAACATTAAAAATAATTTTAGATATAAATTCAATAATTTAGTTCAAAACATAGGTGGCAAGGATAAATACAATAAATTAAGAAGAATCATTGCTTAGGTATCCCCTGCCTTGGTAGTTTCAAGAAATCCCCTTAGAGTGATGACAACATTGTTCTCACATTATGTATCTCTTCTCTACCGAGGTAAAGCTACACATTTTGACTCAATATAATGTAGTCATTTCAATTAATAATAACAAAATAATATAAAAAAACCGATATCCCAATCTAATATAAACACAACAAAAATCATTGGTCTAAAAAAACTATCATAAATTCATATTAATGTGACGGGTTTACAAGTCATATTTTTAATTCTTTTTTATGCTTAATATGTCACCACTTTTACTACTATGTACCCATTAATCTTATGAATCACCAAAATGCTGATGAATACCTATTTATTTGTGCAAAGTAAACTAAGATTTACACATATATATCTTACATACAAATAATTGTATTAGTATAAAAACCATTTTAATATCATTTATACATTTTTAAGTTACCTATTAATACAAATATATATTAAAATAACATAAAACTTATAGATATATTTCATTAACACATAAACCACTTTAATAACACATATACATTTTGATAATAAACCATGAAATTACACAAATATTTCTTCCATCCACATCAAAGTCACTTAGAAAATGCACATCTAATTATCTAAAACAACATTAACATGGAAACCAACAATATAAAAACATACACAAATAGGAGTGCCAATTATTTTATAATAATAAGTTTCCGATATATAAGTTGCTAAGAAAACCTTATTGCGTCACAAGAAACAAGGTGAATTTTACATCGCATTATAAGTGAGATGTGTAATGGTTATACCCAACGCCACCGTGACATATAGCATAAGTAACCCCAATATAATATTTAAAAAATAACAATCTAATTTTTGAATAAATTAAGAAAATAGTGCTAAGTATTTTTTTTAAGCAGAAACCTTGAAGATATTGTATTATATTAAAAAGTTGTAGCCAACCAAGCATACAAAAATAGGAGGTTTGAGACCTGCTTAATATACTATAAAAACCTAAAATTTCATAGTTGTTTGAGCTGAAAACTAGAGACTTAAACTTGCAACTATGTCAAAGTAAACTTCTGTCAGCCTTCAAAGGGTATATTCGAACATAGACACCTAAAACAAAAAATCAAAAAAACATAAAATACCCATTGAGCTAGTATTACTCCTGCTACTTTCCTTTTGGGTCTTTGACTAGCTAAACGACTGAGGCTTCCTCCATTGCTCGATCTCTGATAGGGGAGTCATGGATATGGCTGCTTTGATTCATATTGACCAACTTCTGTAAATCCTCCTTCATATAACCTATAGTACCCATTAACTCATACAAATATCGATGATTGTCTTCAATTCGAGTATCTTGATTTCCCATATAACGGGCCATCCAATTGACTTCTTCCATTGTTTTTCTTCCTTCAGTTACACCTATGTTCACTATGTCATAGAGCCATCTTAAATGTCGCTTGATATCCTTGAAAGAATTCTGGAGATCTTCCAAAGTAACTTCCTTATCCGCCATATCTTTCTGGGATGAAATCAGAACTGAGAGCGCTGCAAGGTCTTTCACTTGAGGGATGGGAAAACAATCTTTACCTAAGATGATTAGGGGCTCCAAGGAGAAGGAGCAAGACTCTTCGAAGGGAGAGATTGTTGCAGCAATCAACCAATTCTCTACGCGAGAAGAAGGACCTTTCACTGAACAAAAATTATCAGAAGCTGCGTGAGACAGTTGATTTGCACCACAAGAAGTAAATTCTTTCACTACAACACATAAATCATACCCTGCTTCTGGTTTACCAATTCCTGTTGCAACACTAGCAACTTCAATGCCAGGGAAAATGCTTACTCCACCATAGAAATATTTCTCTGCACCGACTGATACATGCTCATCTCTCGATGAAACAAGAGCATAATGAGCGATGGGAGCTGAAGGAGGCTTCATTTGGAGGTATTCCTGGGCTCGTGCGAACATTCTCATCCATTTGCGCAGGACATGGATTACATTTAAGTCCATCACATGGGTTATGAAGGGATAGGTGGGCGCCGAAGGCCATACTGCCTGCCGGCTGGAGGATTATCGAAAAGAGGTGGAATATCTCCATTCAAAAATATTTGTTTCTTCCATGCTTGACACATAAAGCATGAGGAATGTTATAGCGTTGGGTTTAGACCACCCTTGGGACCTTTTAACCATACATATGTTCTTAGGGGACATATAAAATATCGTTCAAATTGCCCTTTACCTTGGTGGATCCCATTTTTAGCTTGGCACCTTGGTTTCCCAGCTTGTCTGCCTCTGAATTGTTACCTAAGAGGATGTGGAGATAGGAGACTTGAGCATTTGCAATGACTTGTCGAATGCACTCATATATTCTTTTTATTTTGACTGCTCCTTTGTTGTAGTCATTGATCATTTTGTAGATTACTTGTTTGGAGTCTCCTAGAACAATTATTTTGGTGATATTGAGTTGCTTCACTAGTTTTAGTTTGAAAAAAAGTGCAATCCGTTCAGCTTCATTATTGTTTTTTCGACCAAGTCCCCAAGCATATGACGACACTATATTTCCTCCAGGATCAAAGATGATCCTACCTACACCTACCTCCCCGAAATAGTGCTAAGTATTATTACACACATCCAAACATATATTCATATCACTAAAAATATTTTAAGCACCAAGAGGCTTAACCCTTTTTTTTATATCTTTCTTAATATTTACTAAATCCAGAGTTAAGAGAAATCTATGCTGGTATTTAAGAAGTGACACATTTACAATCCAAATTTGGCTAAAAATGTTTTCCTTCAATTGAAATTTTTTTAGAGAGAATATAATTTCTCACTCACTCATCAGTAATTCCAAATAAAAAAGTCTATACTTTGTCAAGCCCTTGCATATTACCCAATATTCCCTCATTTCCAAAAGAATTAAATAACATTTAATCCAAATATCTCCATAGTTTTTTTTCATGAAAACATCTACCATTCAAACTAGCCTTCTAAAAATTTTAAATTAAAAAAAAGGTAATATAATACTTTGATCCACTTATATATGTAGATCATAAAATCATTAATATCGTTCTAAATTTAACTACATACTCGACCATTATCCTAAAATGACTTCATAATTCCAAAAAAACCCTTCACAAAAATTAAACTTTACTAATAAAAATTGACCAACCAAAGTGGAATCTCAATTCAAATTTTATATTATAAAAACATAAATTAATAACTTACATCGATTTTTTAAGTCAATGCTCTTTTATCTTAAAAAAATTATGGAATTTCCTTAAATACTCTTTGTCCATGTCTATTCATTATTTAAAAAAAAGTCAAATGAAAAAGTTCACATTAATAATTGATTTTTATCACTAAGATAAAATATTTTAATTTTAATTTTTGATAAACAGTTAAATAAAAGTAATATAATATAAATGCATCTTCAACATATATGTTAAAGTCATATTCTTCCCAACATGTAATTATGATCTCAAGTCGATGGAATCATTTCACTATAACAAACTGTGGCTCATCATTCACATATTTATGAGTGGAGAACCAAGCTTTATGTATAATAAAATAAAGGGTAATATTTAATTATTTTTTATAATGCTTTACCATAAACCTAAACATTTCACAATAATTGCAAATTCTAAACTATAGATTTGTGGACAATATAATTGAAAGTGAAACATGATAAATTCCACCAAAAGAAAGATGCTTCAAATACAAATGATGCATGAATATGTATGAAAATTCATAATAACAAATTTGTGATAAGTCGTTACCATTATGATTTTGATTTGAACACTTTAAAATTATTCCATATTAAGGGTACTTGGAGGCCAACAAGATTATGCTTTACTATATTGGAATTAATTGATATATAAGTATTTTGAAATATTTATATATATATATAAAGGTGACAATTAATTTAAAAAAAATTAATTTCGTAAATATATAATATTATTATAATAATTTAAAAATTCATAATATTAATAAAAATTTAGTTTTTAAATACACAATCGTAATGGAGAAGGTTTTTTAGTCTCAATTGTTACAAAAATGCATTGTAAAAACTAAGTCACGGTGGTCATGATGGTTTTATTTTAATGGCCAAGCGAAGCCTTATCTATACTTAAATATAAGACTAAGCCTTATCTATATTTAAATATATAAGACTCAATTATAAGATAAATAATTATAATATAACAGTCATTCAAATAAACAATGTAATGTTTTTACTAATATTCTAAAATTACGAACAAATACACAAAATCAAAGATAAAGAGCCAAGGCCTAAGGAAAGTGACACCAATATATACAATGATAAGACTTTTAATAAATTAACATCTAATCTAAAAAGAATTACTCCATTAGATTTGAATAGGTTGTGTAGAACTTGCTTACACTTCCACCTTAACTATGATTGCAGTGAACAAAAGTTAGTTTTTTTTATATAGATAGATAATATAATAATAAAATACTTAACCACCACATTACTTAAAGGTTTATTATGGTCACTTTTTAACTACTAATAAAACCAAGTTAATATTAATTAATTATTTAAGTAGTACCACTTAAGATTGATTTGGGATAAATGATACATAAAAAGTTGATTAAATAAATCTAACATGGCAGGGGTGGCAGGAGCTGGGGATCCTCCTGGATCCTAGAGGCCATGTAGAACAAACCTTCGTGTGGGGACTAGGAACTAGAACAAATAATGAAGCTGAGTGGCTGGCACTTCTTCAGGGTCTACATCTCTTAAACACTAAAAAACTCCGGAAGGTAATGATATTCGAAGACTCTAAACATGTCATCTACAAACTGATCAACGGATACCCCTCTGGATCAGTCAATTATCGCCGCCTGTTTGACAAAGCCAAGCTTCTCATGTCTAAATCCTATGAGACATTCCACATCCTTCGTCACAATAATTCTGCAGCGGACGCTGTGGCTAACATGGGAGCCTCTCTTCCACAAGGCCATTATAGTCAGAACGAAAACCCTCCTATCTTCAAATTCATCCCTTAATGTTTTGTCGGAAGCTTCCCCTACGATTTCAAATTATGCAGCTTATCTCATTGTTATTTCTATCCTTCCCTCACTTCAAAAGAAGCCCTAAAGGCACCCCTCCTCTACCTCTTATTCTCTCCATCCCTCCACCTTCCTTATCCCCTTTCCCTTATCCCTCCTTCCCCCTCACTCTTCAACCCCTATTCAATCCTTTTCCCCTTACCCTTATCCCTCCACACTCCCCCTCTCCCACCATCTTGCGTCACCTGCCAACAGTTGGCCTCCATTCCACACTGCTTCCCAACAGTTCCTCCCATTTACTCCACTATCCTGCCTTCCCTCCTTCCCCCGCCGCATGGTATAACCTCTGCCCACTCCCTCTCTCGGTTTTTGTAGGATTAATGGCTCACCGGTCTTGGGTTAAATGCCCCTCCTCCTCGAACGCTCCAAGTCCCTTCGACTATCATGGTATGTCTTCTCCCCACAACAACATGCAAGTTCATTCCGCTCCCTCTCTCGACTCTGCTTATCATGAGGTTGCGCGAGTTCTTCTGAATGTAATTGCAGGCATTGGAGAAGGGTGGATGCAGGATATCCAGTGGGAAGCACTCCCTCTCACCCGATCCTTTGTGAAGGAAAGGCTTTCTCTCGCAGCCTTCTCCACTTGCTCCTGCAGCTCCCTCTCCGCATTGTGGTATTCAAACCTCGACTCTGGTACAATTCTTACGCCTGAAGCATATTCTGGTAATTTGGAGAGAAGCATGGTCTTGGGTTGCCATTGCACGGGGTGGAAGGAAGGTGCTGTGGGCACCTTGGTTTGTAAAGAAAGGAAAGAAGGTTCCTCTCTGCAGCAGGAGCTCATAGTGCTCAATTACATTCTAAGCGGTCTCTCGGCTGAGAACCAGGCTTGTGTTCTCGCTGGCTCTGTTCGTGCCTTGCACAATAATTTTGCAAGTATAGATATCTCTACAGTAGCGGGAAGAATGTCTCAGGCTGGTGAAAATGCAGGAATAATGGATGTAAAAAAGATCCTTAGGCGTCTTTATGAAATGCTAGCGATTGGCATAATGGACAACAAAGAAATTGCGTGGGAGGTTAAGAGCATAGGGGAAACGGTGAGCTACACCTCTCTGCAGATCAGCAATCACGACGCAAGGATTGATGACAATGAGAGAAACCTTAGAGAGATAATGGGCGAAGTTGACAGGATTCAGGAAGATCTCCAGTGTCTGATTAACATGAACCAGGGTAGCAGGGTGAATGGAACCACTGCAACAGCTAAGCATCCAATGGAGGAAGAGTCCGTAGTTCAACCCATGAATTTTAGAGGCAATCCTTAATCAGTTTTCTTTTAATTATGGTTAAATGTTTTACTGTCTTTTACTATGTAATCAATTTATAAGGGTATACACTACCCGTGGCATTAGCTGTTTTGGAAAAACTCTGTGTGTAATTTTTTTGAAAACTCCTCGAATAAGCTTTTTGTGCAACAATTTTGAACTGCATGAAGACTTTGTTATGCTACATCTGTACTGAATGGCTGTGCACAGCTTGTTTTATTAAAACCCTTTATAGTTTCTGTTAAAAAAAAAAAAAAATCTAACATGAATCCCCCTTAATTTTTTTTTGGGTTAGGAATTTTATAAGAAACTTTCAATGCTAAGCTAATTCAAATTTGGCGATAAACCATGAATAAACCATGAAAGGAGTTAGAAATTTGAGTTTACATTCCTTGAAATGTTGAATGTACTAAAATTTTACACATCAGGTTGACTAGGCTTGAATTCCAAATGTTTGAATTGTCAAAAGTTCCAAAAGGATTGACTAATAAAGATTGACTAAAGGTAATAAGGATTGACTAAAGGTGGAAATGAATTTTGAAGGATACCATGAGTGATGAGTTAAAGGTGGTAGTAAATAGCTACAGATAACATAAAAGATTAATTAAACATTGTATTGAAGAGTGAAGTATTGCACGAGAGATGAACTCAAAATGACACTAAATGTGATGGAGGTAACCCTTATTGTTTCCACACTAAAGTGAATATGCATTGAAAGAGAGAATATATGACTATGCAGTTGTACATCAAAAAATACACATGGATAATATATTCTTAAACAAGTTCGTAAACCATTTTTTTAAAATAATGCCATGAATCCAACACTAAAGAACCCATGTAGAAGGTACTAAACCAAAAATCTTCCTCTTTAATTTTTTCATTAAAGATATATAAAATGCATTGTTGTCATACTAGTAGGAAGAGTGAAGCCTAAATAAAGACCCACAAGATAAGCCTCCGATCATGGATTCATGATGATTAGGGTGTCAACCCAAAAGAATTAAATATTAGCATAGACACAACAATAGAATCATAAGGTGGACATGAGTTAGAAGCTTGCAAAATAGTAGAAGATGAAGAAAAATTTGTTGAGTGATTAGGGTGACTTAACCTTGGTGATGAATTCCCTAAATAGTTAAGGCCTATTCTTACAAGTCTCATGGTAGACCCAATAGGATTTACTTAACCATGTACATTCTTATAAATATTGGCCCTTCGGGTAATTTTTCAGGGGTGGAATTTTGTCAATTGACTATTTTTTAGTTTTTTTTCCAAAAAGAAATTCGTTGATTGACCATTTTTACTCTTAAATATTGTGTATATTTACACAAATTCTGTTTTTTAATAATAATATTCGCCAAAATTTACAAGTTTCACTAGTAAATTGTATGTTTTATATTTGATATTCATCTACCTATATATAAATATGATTTTTTAAATCCAAAATAATCACCTAGAATACTATACTTGTCTATACTATTAAAATCCTTTAAAAAAAACCTAAATACCGCCACCCTTGTATAACCCATATGGAGAAGCATTTTAGAATGAAAACATATGATATGCTTTTCAAATTTAAGAGAAGATGCACATAATTAACTAGAAAAGAAACAAAACATGTATGCCCATCATTAACATAAATACCATCATGAGAACTATGACCATCCACATTAAAAAGGGCCTTAAAGGAAGCACAAACTTCACTTTCAATAAATTACAAAATACATGGAAGGAAACTTCACTAACACTTATTAAATTGCAAGCAAGAAAATAAGTTAAAGAAGGAATCAAATGAGCATCCTCGTTATCAACAATTCCATTTCATTAAAATTATGAACAAATAAGGAAGCACATAATTTTTTTTAGAGAATCACATGGCATGGATTTACAAGAGTACTTGTTGTTCAAGTCCACATCATATGAAGTAGCATTCACTACAAGAAAAACATCCATTAATAAAGTTTTAGTGGAAATAATTCTTCATATTCTATTTTCACAAAGTTTCTAGTGGAGGAAATCCTACAAAGGCTTCAGTGTGGGTTGGAGGGTCGTTCGATGCAGCTAAACCTTTAAGGTGTGGGTGGGTGGGGGGAAGCATACTAGTGCACCGAAACTACCCCCCTTCCCCCAAAAGTGGGAGTCAATTTTATGAATTGTTGGGAAACAATTTATAAAATTGAC
>LPNX010756682.1:386450-398697 GCA_001517045.1 Pseudotsuga menziesii | reverse complement strand
CGCTCTCTCCCACTCTCTGCCTCTCCCTCTCTCTCCCTCTCTCTCTCTCCCTCTCTCCCCCTCTCTCTTTCTCTCTCCCTCCCTCTCCCCCGCTCCCTCTCCCGCTCTCTCTCCCTCTCTCTCTCTCTCTCTCTCTCTCTCTCTAAAATTGACTTCCACTCTTGTATATTTTAAATATGAACATTAAAAAAATGTCGCATAATGCATGTGCAACATATGAATGCCTTGGTGTTTATTATTAACTAGAATGCATCGGTGCTTATGATGTTAGTTTCAAATTAATAACCTATATTTTGTAAAAATATAACTTAAAAAAAAGATAACACTCCTTACATAACCTCTAAATGCACTAGTACATGTAATACCATGCACATTGTTATAGATCTATTTTTTTATAATAATAATAAATATTATTGGTGCACAAAATAGATTTATTTACAATAAGTTTTCAAAAATTGACACATATGATGCACAAAACATACCATTGCACTAGTGCACACTAAATACACCATTGGCCCGATGTGTCTTTATACTTAGAAAAAAAACACTACCTCTATGTCTACTATAAAAAAAAAATGTATTTAAAAAATGTTTAGCTATACACACTAAACATATAAAATCATTGGTTATGTACACTAATATAGGTTAAAACATTATAATAAAAAATCTTTATAATACACCTCATACTTATAAACACAATGATATATTGGGATACAAAGCACACTATAGCACAATAAACTAAAATTTTAAAAGTAACAAACCTAATTTTCATGTTACCACTCTTTTGGTGCTTCACACACATACAAGCATTAGTGTTTCTCCCTATCCCCATAAGTGTCTAATGCCACCAAATTGCTCGATTTTGTCACTCCTCTTAAACCAATTTGGCTTGTTTAAAAAAAAATCAAAATACAATGAATCTACATTTTTATTTGTAGCAATCATGCCTCCTCACTGAAGAAAGTAGTTAAATTGTTTGTCATCTTTTAATTTACATTTTCACCAACTTAAATTTTCAATTCAATTTTCAAATTTTTCATTCATTTTGTTTTTTAATGTCAATAATGCAGTTTTTTTTTTCTCATAATGTTGTGTTTTCATAGGTTTCTCTTTGGTGGATGTATAGCGCTCTCCGTATCTTTTTTTTTTCCAGAAGAAAAATAGATATTCCTTGGTATTCATTAAGAATCAAAGGTAACTATTACATCGCGATAGAGGCAGTATCACAAGCAGAGCATAACAATGGCATATAACAAGTGCATATCAACTATGAAATCCAAGATAAGAAGACATCATACAAAAACTAAATCTTGTTAGGCCTCCAAGATATTTGTCAGGCCTCGAAAATATTTAAAGGAAATACATAAAAAGACTAGAAATAACGTATATAAGGAAACATTCAGAAGAAGACTCAAATATCATACTCAACAAGGAGAAACAAAGTCAACTTCTCAATATCTATTATAATGAATGTATGGGAACATTAGTAATGGTGCTCCATGGAAGATAATGCACATTAGGTAGCTTTGATAACTACACTAAGTAATAATGATTGTTCACATTTCAATAACGAAGTGCACCATGAAGGTGCTACCCTATCAAAGTAGCGCGCCATTCTAATGTTAAATATTATACATGTGGTGCACCACCATTCCCTTTTTCTTATTAATTTTTTTAAGATATGCGTTTCACTATTGCTTAATAGTAGCACCTCTTTTCTTATGCTTTGGATAACTAAGCAAACCATCTACATGGCTTTTTCTTTCCAATTGGTGCATCAAATAGTACATAATTTTGGTTTTTTGAGTGGGAATAGCGACAATTTTATTATTATTTGTAGTTGGCTCCTCTTCTTATTTCAACATCAAGAATCAAAGGTAACCTAAATCCTCCAAACATATTAGTACACATGTATAATTATTAGACCACATAATGATTAATTAATTAATAATAAGTGAACACCATCCACAATGCATTATTGCATTATTTCGTTTGTTACTAGTACATTAAAGGATTCAATGCAATAAAGGAATAATGGAGCATTGACTATATGCATTTAATTAAAATGATTGTATGGGTTTGGTTTACCTAATTTTTATTGAACAAATTGGAAGTTCAATGAATCCATATTAAATGAATATTATAAATAATAAGTATATATTGTTTATTTTATATCTATATTCTTTTTATGAGATTTGTATGTCAATTGAAGACAACCACAACAATAACACAAGATTGATTTATATAACTTCATGCATACATGGGGCTCAAGGGAGGGAGAGGGGTATGTTTCTTTATCATATTTTTACTTAGAGTTGGATTCTTTCAAGGGATGTTGGCATTCTCAAGTTTCATGAGCAGGCTAACTATTTTAAAGAGAACACAAATTTGTTGATATAGTTGATTAATTGTTGGGATCATGCTAAGCATGCTTTTGTTGTTGGTCCTAATCTATGGTATCGACCACACATGATGATTTTTATTTCGTCACTGAGCTATCTAGGTTTTGGGAGGATTTTCCCATATTTTCCATATAGTAGTTGGTAGTGTAGGAAAAAACCAAGTGGCATATGTATAGAGATATACTAGTGAGGATATTACTAACCCTCGTGACTTTCAAGTTATTCAGGTCTAGAAGAAATCACAATATTTTAGATTGGAGGAGGTTGCATGCTTATGACTTATAATTGCAAAACTACCACAACATACCATTGATGGGTATGTCGTTAGTTTCCCTATGATGTACTACGCAGATAGTATTTTCCACCAACCCAAACTAATCAAGCGGTATGTTATTATTTTATGATAGTTTTGTATTAAACTAGATCACGATCGTAGCGCATTAGAGGGGATTCATCTCTTTCCCTTTGCTTCATACTCAATATCTTGATTTTTTGATAGGTTTCTAGTGACTCATCTGACATTTGATGGTAACCCTCCTAGGTCAATGTCAAGGATAATTTTAGGGGCGAATTTTAGCCCAGTGGGTTATTTTTCCATGTTTTTCTCGCAAAAAAGGTTCACCATTTTGCATTTTTTGAAGCCTTGTTTTGCCCAATTTTGATGGGGTAAAAATTTTTCACCATAAAAATCGCCAAATTATTATATAAACAATATAAAATCCTTGGAAATTAAAATATTTTTTGAAAAATATCTCCAATCATTTTATAGTTGGTGTTTTAAGAATTGGTAATATTCGTCAACATTTATACACTTTTAAATAAGTATGGTTCCTTAAAATCATCCCTGGTCAATGTCTAACATGCATATGATAATGTGGTGATTGATGTTTTTGAAGAGGGTATGTCTCAAGTACCCATGTAGGATATTGGGTGTAGATGTTTTGGCTATGTTAGGTAGTGAGGAAGATCACATTATTGATCTTATATAGTATCCATATATCTATATGGACTAGAAAGGATGTCAAAACATCCTATTTATTATGTTTGATCAACTAGACGAGATAGATAGTTTTATTGTTACCTTTTGATTATTCTAGTTGTGTATTTTTTCATTATTAATGCACCTATTATTGATTATAATGTATAATTTTTCTAATTATTGTTGTATATTGTCATCTATAAGTAAGGGGCCTCCTCCCTAGCCTAACACAGAGATAGATGAGGTCATGGATCCCCCTCAAAATATCTTTCAAGAGCATATACCTAGCAAGCAACAAATACTAGATCATTGATTTTAGCACCATGTCATGGATGAGATGTGTACATTGATGGTTGTCATTAGGTTAGAACTAGTTTGACCTAGAGTGATCATCCATTATCCTAAGCTTGTAATTATCTTGTTATAGCTCAATTGACACTTTAGTGACCCTAATGGCACCCTGATGACCCTAACAACATCTTAGTCACCGTGATGGAATTAAATCTTTCCAAAAACCATCCAGTTGTCCTAACCAAGCTCTAAAGGTCAATAATGTCATCTGAAGAGTCCCTAATCACTATGATAAGATTTTTATCAGGTGTTGGGCTATCCATAAGTACCAATTCCACCTCACAATAGACAATTAACCCTTTCCAACCCAATTTTAACTAAAATTATATTATTTTGGAGGCATGCGCACCTCTCCTTGATGCAAGGTGTACGTGCAGGATTCTTTCCTTCTTGTAAGGAGCATGTACCCTAAAAATTATGATATATATATATATATATATATATATAAATCTCAAAAAAATGCATATATAGATGGATGGAAAAGTAGTATTTGGATATAACTTCTCAAAACCATATCCATAATTGTCTCAATCATGGTCTAGAAGTATAAAATAGACATTCATGGAATAGACAATGGCATCAAGTAATTGCAAAAGCTTATGCTGGAGGATTTTATCCCTATATTCTTAAGTTTGTATGTCCATCCCCTCAGAAACCCTTGTTTCTAAGTATTATTGTCCTCTTGTTTCAGTGAGGCCCATTAATTTTTGTGACTTCCCTAGTCTATTCAAGAAGGAGTATGAAGAAGTTAGAGGATCGAAGGCATCAGCGGATCGAGTGCAAATGGAATCAAACTATGGTTTCAAAGGTGTTGGCAACGAGATCATGCATGAATATACTTGTTATTTCATAAATTAATAGAGATATACTATCCCCCCCCCCCAAGATAGTATGGTTGATTTTTATTGGTTTAAAATGTTTAAATTTCCTGATGAGGTAACTAGGATAGATTAGTGATAGTATTGACTTGTGATTTGGTTTATGATTTTGTGTTTCCATAAAGGATTTGAGAAGGCTTTTTGTTTCTACTATGTGTAGATTCAGAGATTCATCAAGAAGGATTGCTTTGAATCTGTCTTGGAGGATAAATCTTAAGGAAAACCAACATATCACATATTTATTTTCTCCTATATATTGACCATTTCTATTTCCTTCTTGGTTCTTGTATTAGTGGCATGAATCTATATCAATTATCCTATGGGAATTGTAGTAGGTGTCTCTCCCTTTCTATATGATAATCAACCCTAGCTATTAAGATGATTTTCTCCAAACTGGAACTGGTGACTTTGCTAGAGAGAAATAATTCGTTGAATTATTCTCTATAGGTCCTCTTTAGGGCTAGTTTCCTTGCTTTTATTAAACATTTAGGAACCCCCATACCCTTATAAAAATATTCTTCCTTGTTTGAAGCTGAGAAATTACAAATTTTATGAGGGTTTTAGCACTTTTAGAAGCCTACAAGATGTACATATCATTTTCAAAAGGTTCAAAGAATGTACACACATTTATCCCTCTTTACATAAGTGTCTGCACTCTGTTTCTAGTGATAACAGTTGTGTGTACCCTATATAAGGATTTTTCCCCATATTATGGTAGGTTTTACTCAATGTGTTGCTAGGTGAGGTATAAGGGACCATTAAGAAGCTTGTAGGATAGCATTTAAAGGGTATTTTTTACTATGTGGTGTATTTTTATAAAAGTTTGAGTTCTTCCATTAGGTGAATAAAAGAAAAACCTTACTCGTTTAATACCTATTTTGCTTGTTTGATTTTATGTTTGGTTGATAGTTTGAATATTTCTACTCTCTTCTTGCAAGTAATTGTAGGAATGATTTGATAGTCTCTGAAATAAAAAGTGAACAAGTTATTGGATTTCACATAGTTATTTTGCATGTAGTTCATTAAAAGTTGCATTGGAAATCATTTCAGTGGAGAATGAAAAGATGATTAATCATTAAAATGTTCTTAATGTCCTTTAAAATTTACCATATTATCATCATTATCTCACCTCATATTTTTCCTAATGAAAAGATAAGAAACTTTGAGAAGCAATCTAAGTAAAATAAATTGTACTTGTTTTCTTGATAGAAAACCAACATTAGTCAAGGAGTAGGGCCTTGGTTGTATGTTTGGAGAGTTGATTCTCCAAGGCCATCAAAATGTAAAGTTGGACCTCAATAGTTGAGTGAAAAATCCATTAGTAGTAGGAGACATTTGTTGGGAAATTAAACCTCACATGGATGTTGTAACCCACCTAGAACTAAAAACATTTTATTTTTTTGAAAATACATTACTTTATAAGTTATTGTAAAGTTTTATGTTGTTGACCAAGGATGGTCAAAGATGACTATAATTGAATATTTTATTATTAAATAATTAAAAGAAGAGATACCTATCCAAAGAGGACTGTTGAAAAGTGTTCACTAACCCACTAGGAGGAATGATTTGCTATAGAAGGAAAACATGACAAATGGCATAAATGTAATTCACTTTCTAGCTGTTGCAGTAGGCAACTTCCCTATAATTATGGTCATGTTCCCAAGAAAGGAGGAACTAAGCAGGTGGCTCATTTAATTGCAAAACTGACCCAACGATCTAGGTAAGCTCATATATACCATTGAATGACAATAAGGCTCAGTACATTCCAGAGATTAGAAAGAACTTGTGGATTTGCTGGAAACTGAAAAGTTAGGCACACAATAGGAAATTCGATTGAGGGGAAAGCTAGAGTGAATTGCTAAGAGTTTTTCACTACAAGTGTGACTGCTAAGTTACAAAGAGTACTGATTGGTCTTCTCCACAGTATCTTCGTCCGAATGGTTCAGTGAACAGGCTCGAGGGTCCTAAAGTAAGTAATCTTGTATTCTTTCAGGAGACAGTTGGGATGAACGATCTTCTTTGGATGTTTGTCCCCTTCTGAAGTTAACAGGTTCTAATTTGTTTAGTTATTTAACTTAAATTCAATATTTTGTTTATTTCTGAAATATTTTATAGATGAAAGATTATATATTTTTGAAAATAAGGTAGGAAAGCTTTTCTTCTATAGTTATAAGTTAAAATGAATTTCTATTGCCTGCAACAATTTTCCATTCTAGAAATCGTAAACTATATTTTCTTTTAATTAGAAACAGTATCATATTACATAGATATAGTTTGAACTAGTGTTATGTATTATGCATGATTGGTAAATGTTTAGTATTTCTTTAAAGTTCTTATAATTTTTTACAGAAGTTAAACAAGAGGTTTAACAGAGATGTCAATGTTTTAGCTAAGTTAACAAGTTCTTTGAAAGCTATGGATTACCTTAGTTAAGCACAATTAAAAATCTAAATCAAGTATATAACCAGCCAAAGGAACTTTTAGATTAGAGTTGAAAACGCTATGACTTATAACAGCCGAGGATTCCAAACCAAGAATGTGTGTGTGTGTGTATTAATAAATTACTCAGTATCATCTGCATATATCCAGAAGGATTAATAAATCTAGTAAGAATCTCACACAGTCGACAAGGCTTAATAAACATTTAGTATCAACTTTCTTTTAGCCGAAAGGCTAATCTTTTACTAGGAAAACAATTTAGGGTTAAGATTTTAAAATATCACAGTTTAAAACTAACCGTTAATCCAAATAAACTTTGTATAAATCAAAATAGGATTTTACAGTAATAATAACCTAGAAATCATTTTTTTTCTTTGAATAATAAACAAAATAATACCATTTTTTCCGCTTAAGTTTCGCTAAGAATTTTTTTTCACAGGTCAAAGGTTCGAGGCCCGTAGGGCTAAACTTCTTCCAAGAAATGCTTTAAATAAATGAACCAAAAAACGAAAATACCCTAGATTCAACAACAAAGGAAGGTCATAACTGTAACTCCTTTAAAAAATAATATAAAAGGGCATTCTTTCAACAAAAGCATTTTACACACTAACTACTAAATCCAAGAGTTGCTAGATTTTGGTCGTAACCTTATTTGAAAACAAACATGGCGTTATTAAACAAAGAAAAGAATGCTGAAAAAATGAAACAAAGTAAACAATTAATCCACATATTAATAAACCATACACGGGGTAATAATAATAAAATAGTATATAAGTTACACAGAGCAAAACAAAGGTTTAAACCAAAACGAAAACTGTAGTACTGTATTATAATCTTTGATAAAATTTACAGTAAGAGGTTCAATGACCATGATACAACTCTCCTTTAGACTCCATGGTATATAAATAAAGGAGTTTTAAATTATCTAAACTATGTACAAGCCTATCTGAAACCCGAAGGGTTTTAAGAAACATATATCTCTTCCAAAACACAAGGGAGTATACCATCGAAAACGAAGGAGGCTCGTAACTCCCAAAATGAGGCTAGACCCAAAGAGAAACTTTATTTCTAGTTTTCCTTTTTCTTTTCACCATAGAACGTCAAGGAAACATAGGGTTTTAAGGTTCTTGGGTCTTACTAGAACCCTCTTCAATGCCAGATCCTTGACCCAAACTTACTCTTCCAACCAAGCTTCAACGAAAATGCAATCCTTGAAAACCCTCATGCCAAGTAAACAGAGGTTACAGGTCAAACTTGAATTTATAATAGTTTAAAATAAAATAAATGTTCTTCAAAACCAAAAACAAAACCAGAATGAAAAAAATTAACTTACCCTCAGTACAGGAAACATGGCGATATCTCTATGAGAAGAACTGAGGCAGGTTGAACGCATTCACCATTTTAGGAAGGTCGAGAGGGAAATAACTCTATGAGGAGACCATGGCTTCAACTCTGCAAGGAGTATTGAGGAAGTTTGAATGCATTTCGAGAGCCCTCGACTCTCCTCACAACTTAACAAAACGTCGAATGACCAAAACCTTGGGCTTAGGGTTTTTCCCCTTCCTTCCAGCTGGATGACACTACAAAATCCCATTCACGTGGGTGTGATTACTTTCTTACCTACCTCCACGTAAACCAACTCTTAGACACCCACTTATCTATAGTTTTAGTTTGTTTCCATTGTTTTTGTTTTCCATAATAATTATTTTGTTACCTTAGTTCCTGACCCTTAGGTTCTTTTAGTGTGTATCGGTTGTAATGGATAGGGCTACCTTCCCTTTGGAGAAACCTGCAAATAACACAAAACTAACAATGCTTTAGCTCTCATAAGCTAAGTAAGACCCACAAACCCTGTATCCCTAGCATCGAAACAAGATTTGTAGGTGGAGTGTGAAAGTTTTAAAAACATGACGGAACTATACAAAATAAGCATACAAACTGTAAGTTGCGACAAGGAAGGCATGACACTTTAACATTGTGAAAACAAGTAAAATATTGTAAAGATTAAAAACCTGCATACTATTTTAATGTTCATGAATAAAAAATGAAGTTATCATCTTTGAGTTGTTCAATATTAGGTTAAGTCCATTGTTGAAATTGGAATGTAGAATTTACATTGCTTCCTTAAAATATATGTAAAACCATTTTAGGGATGTTACTGATCTAAACACTCGGTAACATTTTTTTTTAATTTGATGGAATTATGAAGTGGTTACACACGTCAAGCATGAGGTCAATATTTTTAAGAAATTGATATTATCCCCTCATTGATTGCTTGGTAGGATATGAGAGTTTATGGAACTTTAGGCTAACTAGAATTTCCTCAGGGTGATACCACTTTTCCATGGAGTTTCAATTCTAGGACTTAGTCCTACATTCCTTTCATGCTAGTAGACACCTTGTAGAAATTCATGCCAGCAATAGATTAATTTCACTCACAACAATTGACAATTGATCATGCAAAATTGCTAACACAAGAGACTGAATATGGAGCTGTAACACAAAATATTATTAACTGTGTGTACAATAGCCAACCCTGTAATAACATAGGCTGCTGAATATATAGAATACATAAGGAAATCGAATGCATAAGGAGGCATCCAAAACTAGCATAAAGCAGGCTTACCCAAAATAGGCAAATCCCCCATAGGTGTAAAAAGCTGATCCCAAATCTGTCATGAGGCTCACGAATTGGCAAGGGTGCATGGGCAAGCTAATGAGTGGTGGAATGGAAGATCATACATGCTTTTGCATGGAGGAAAGAGTGGAGGATGAAAGGGGCAAAAAATAAATTCACCTCACCTAGTCTTGCTTTCCTATGTGCCTTAAAACACAGAAAAAGCAGGCAGTAAAGCAGAAAAAGCAGATAGGCGCCTAGGAGGCCAGGAATAAAGCAGAATTGATTCCTAAGTCTTTCCCAAGTGCTACATGAGTCAAAGATGGCAAGTTTGACCTCTATGTATAGGCAATTAGCAACTTGCACATGGTGGGACTCATGAACTAGGCAAATAAGACAAAAATAAATGAATTAATGTCTAAGTGGGTAATACTATGGGTTGATTATTCTAACACCCCCCCTTAAGCCTAACTTTATGAGTAATAAATAAAAAATATAGGGCCTAGCAACAAGGCTTAGTCACCCTTTTACATACTGCAAGTCCATACAACCAAGGAAAGAGGAAAAACCAACTTGGGAAAATCCTCCCTTAAATATGGACTGTAAAACAAAATTGTAGAATCTTGTCTCCACTCATGCTTTCACAACATGATCAGCAATCCCCAGTAGTGATTTGAGATTGCTGAAGGTCTTCTCACAAAATGCTTTGGTGAAGATATCAACTACTTGTTCTGAAGATGAACAGAAGAGTAGATGAATGGTGCCATCATGCACAAGCTCTCTGATGTAGTGCATGCGAATCTCAATGTGTCTGGTTCTCTGCTTCTGAACTGGATCCTTGCAGATTCAAATGGTACTCTGGTTATCACAGTAGATGGTAGTTGAGTACTCAGGTTCGAAACCACACTCTCCAATTAAACCCTGCAACCATAAACACTGAGTTGCTGCATTGACAACTCCTCTGTACTCAACTTTTGTAGATGAGAGTGCAATGGCACTCTGTTTCTTGCTTGACCAGCTGAATGGACCTTCTGCAAGCATGAACACATATCCTGAAGTGGACTTTCTGTCTGTACTATCACCTTCCCAATCACTATCAGTAAATCCAATCAAATCAAGATCAGATTTGGCTTTGTAGAAGATCCCATGTGTCCTTGTTCCCTGAACAAAGCTAAGGATCCTCTTGGCTGCTTTCCAATGGATCTCATGAGGCTGATCCATGAATCTAGAAGCCACACTTACTGCATAAAAAATATCAGGTCGAGTATGTTTCAGATACAATAAACATCCAATCAATTGTCTATATAGTGTATTGTTTACCATCGGTGGAGAATCATCTTCCTCCAGCTTCACTCCTGAAAGGAAGGTAGTTTTGCTTGCTTTGCAATCTTGCATTCTGAATTTGATCAGAAAATCCAAGGCATATTTGGACTGGTGCACCTTGATTCCAGCTTTGGTTTAAGCAATCTCAAGCCCTAGAAATTGACTTAAGAGCCCCAAATCTGTCATGGAGAAGGCTTGGTTCATAGCTCCTTTTAGGGAAGCAATCTCAGCTTGTGAGCTTCCTGTAATGAGGAAGTCATCAACATATAACACAATGATCATTAATGAACCATTAATTACCTTCATATAGACATTCGAATCTGATTTGCACCGAACAAAATTCAGAGATAGCAAGAAGCTATCTATCTTGGCATACCAAGCCCTGGGGGCTTGCTTTAGCCCATACAATGACTTTCTCAACCTGCAAGAGAAGAGTTAGTAACAAAAACTTGGGGCTGCTGCATATATATCTCCTCAGTGAGGTCTCCATTCAGGAAGGCACATTTTACATCCATATGATGTACCTCCCATTGCCTTGAGGCTGCAATGGCTAGAGCTAGCCTGATGGAATCCATCTTTGCCACTGGGGAAAAGGTCTCATTGTAATCGATGCCATGAACCTATGAGTAGCATTTAGCTACCGATATAGCCTTGTACTTCAGTGGTGAACCATCAGCAGCAAATTTGGTCTTATAGACCCACTTACACTGGACTAACTTTCTTCCTGGAGGAAGATCCACTAGCTCCCATGTGTTGCTCTTCTGTAGTGAGTTGAACTCCTCCTTCATGGAAGCTTGCCATCTTGGATCTCCTACTGCTTCTTCATATGTTTGAGGATCAGAATCCACCATCAAATAGCATTTTTCATCAAACATAGGGTCCTTCATGCATAGACCACTCTCAAATTGTGATCTAGTCCTCCTTGGGTCATTGGGATCCCCAGCTAGCTCTCCTGCTGCATGTAGTGTCTTGGCTGCCCATTTTGGCCTTGTGGGGCTGTTTGGGTCTGCAATAAACTCATCTCCATCAGAAAAATCAGAATCAGCATGTTAAACAAACTCTTTACTTACTTCTTGAGGTTCAGGTGGTGAAGAGGCTTCACCAACTTCCACTGCTGCAAGGGGTTCTTCTTCAAACTGAACACACCTTTCAATGAAGGCTTTGTTTGTGCTCAAGTTTATCGTCTTGTACCCTTTTGAATATTCAGAGTATCCCACAAAAATACACTCTTGGCTTTGGGGCTGCAAAGCCTTCCTCC
>LPNX010756682.1:358190-385495 GCA_001517045.1 Pseudotsuga menziesii | reverse complement strand
CTTTGAACTTGGAGAAATATAGCTGCAGTGATTCAAAACTACTGGGACTCAGGGAAATCAGCTCATTTTCGATCTGGTGTCCCCTCATCTCAT
Organism: Pseudotsuga menziesii; assembly: GCA_001517045.1. NCBI lineage: Eukaryota > Viridiplantae > Streptophyta > Pinopsida > Pinales > Pinaceae > Pseudotsuga > Pseudotsuga menziesii. The sequence continues at coordinate 385,402 of LPNX010756682.1, read as the reverse complement.
CTGTCTTTCTGAAGAGATTAGAAATTTTCTCCCATACTTGATCCGGTGAAGTTAATCCATCGAGATGGAAAAGGAGGTCTCTGGAAATACTGAGACATAGGAGGCCATAGGCCTCATCTCTCCGATTGTGCCATTTGATCTTCTCTACAGCAGCATTGGGCTCTTCTTCTGTAGCCATAGTCACCCTATAAAGGCCTTTCACTCTCAACAGGATTTCCATCTCTGCCTTCCATTAAAAATAGTTGAAGGGAGTCAAGATAGTTTTCTGTGAATCCATAGGTTTAGAAATTCTGTCCCGGCTGTCAGTAGAAGGCTCCCAGTCTTTGATGTCGAACCTGCAAAACAATTTTTGAAGGAGAGTAGAAAACTACAATGGCTCTGATACCATGTATAAATTCAGGCCAGCAATAGATTAATTTCACTCACAACAATTGACAATTGATCATGCAAAATTGCTAACACAAGAGACTGAATATGGAGCTGTAACACAAAATATTATTAACTGTGTGTACAATAGCCAACCCTGTAATAACATAGGCTGCTAAATATATAGAATACATGAGGAAATCAAATGCATAAGGAGGCATCCAAAACTAGCATAAAGCAGGCTTACCCAAAATAGGCAAATCCCCCATAGGTGTAAAAAGTTGATCCCAAATCTGTCATGAGGCTCACGAATTGGCAAGGGCGCATGGGAAAGCTAATGAGTGGTGGAATGGCAGCTCATACATGCTTTTGCATGGAGGAAAGAGTGGAGGATGAAAGGGGCAAAAAACAAGTTCACCTCACCTAGTCTTGCTTTCCTATGTGCCTTAAAACACTAAAAAAGCAGGCAGTAAAGAAGAAAAAGCAGATAGGCGCCTAGGAGGCTAGGAATAAAGCAGAATTGATTCCTAAGGCTTTCCCAAGTACTACATGAGTCAAATATGGCAAGTTTGACCTCTATGGATAGGCAATTAGCAACTTGCACATGGTGGGACTCATGAACTAGGAAAATAAGACAAAAATAAATGAATTAATGTCTAAGTGGGTAATACTATGGGTTGATTATTCTAACACACCTAACCCACGATTTTTCCACCTAGTCGTCATTTGTGAAGTGGTGACCATTTTTTCCTTTCTTAGGTTTCACACGAGTGACTACAAGTGGGAAGTGCTTGTAGTACCTAAGAAAGATGCATAACGTCCACCTTAGCTCCCTTGGGTGGATCTTGCCTTCACGAGGGTACTTGCAACTTGGGTGATTGTTGTGTTAGGGTTACAATAACTCTCTCCCATGCTTTATTTTGTTGGAATTGGACTATGATCATTTAAGGGTAACCTATAGAAGGCAATTTTTTTGTTCTTCTTTAATTTAGATTCAATTTCTAACCATTGGAGGCTTGTGTTTTGAAGAGTGGTATTTCTTGTTTACATATTTAGGATTTTTTCTTCTAGTTGTGTGGTTTTTTTATCATTACATATAAGGTTTATTTATTTTTGAGTCAACGTGGTTGACTAGACTCTTAGTAGGTATATAAGGACAGGATGCATCTCACCAAACAATGCAAGGTTTCCTTCAAGGAGTCACGAGATGGATAATATGGAGCCTATCCCTCATGGGCCTAATGAAGAAAATGAATTGATTAAAACATTCCTAGAGAAGAGGAAATATTGGATGAGGTCAATAAAATTAACGAAAACTCAGAGGAAGGATACTTAAGATATTTTTATGGTCACATTTTGTTACCTACTAGGGGTCCATCCCCTCTTATATTTAATAAAATCGGTCTAATTGAGATCAAGGACTTAATAAACCTTATTATTGTCATTGATTTCAATGCGCCTACCACTAGTTATTAAATTCCTTTGTTCTTCCATAATCATAGCTTTGATAATCGAATTCACACTACACAATCTAATCCACCATACCAGTGGATTAATATGGGAAACACTAGAGGTAATTTGAGGGTTAGAGGAACTAGTGCTCCTGCTTCTAGTACTCCCATAAGAGGAGTGAATCCCATAATTTCTATGATCGTAGCCTATAGTAATTTGGTTCCTCCTATCACTAGAGTGTCGATGGGAGGACCTTTCCCCTCAACTACAACTCCTAGTAGTGGAGAAAGGAAATCAACATCTGTTCCACGGGGTACTAACCCCTTTTATTTCGAAATGCCATTAACTAGTATACCACATATGAATGCTAGGAATCCATTTGGTCCAATTTTCAACACACCAATAGGAATCTCATTTATCCCCTTTAATGTGTTACCATTTGGAGAAGGAAACATTATGTTATCAATACCCTTAGTCGGAACTATAGAGCACATGATTTCTAGTACACCTCTAGCACCCTTTAAGAAGTTGTTATTACTTGATAATGATGATATTCAAACAAATTTTGCATCATTAAAACATACAAAATAATGATCATCAAGTTACTATAGATTCATAATGGCTTACCATGTACTAGTCCTTCAAGTCCTTCTCGCACTTAATAAATGCATTTGAAAGACTTGAAGGACTATTACAAGGTAAGTCATTATGTATCTATAGTAACTTGATAGCCATTATTTTGTGCTTGAATGATTCAAAATGCAAAAATCCCAGAAATTTATAGGAATGACCATATAGGAATCTATAGTAACTTGATAGTCATTAGTTGTTTGTTGTTTGTCTATTCTATCTTCTTGTTTCAATTTTGACCATATAATTTATTATGTAATCCTTTTGGAAGTAAATGAAAGATTTTGTATTCTATTATAGTTGCCACTTCCCATGAAAATAATTTGAAGTTCTTCACTAGTTTTGAAGGATAGCACCAAATGTTAAATTTAATTGACAATACTAGCATAGTTGTGCAAGTGATTATAACTTAATAAACAAATCCCAGAATGATATACAACCTTTTCAAAGTATATTAGTTTCCCTCTTAACATTCTAGTAGTTCTATTTATTTCTGTAAAGCATAGTTGAATCACATATGCTTGATAATGTGGCCTTGGATCATGTTATAAAGTATAAATCTACAAGAATACCACATCATTTAGGCTTGGGTCAGGCCACTATAGACCAATGTTATCAGAACTGGTCCACTCTAAAAACTGGAACCAAGAAATAACTGGTTGACCAAATAATATATATATTATTCAATTTTTAAATTACACACACACACACACACACACACACACACACACACACACACACACATACATCAATATAAATCCAAACCATTAGATACCAAATATGCAAAGTTTTTTCATGTATATAGCATTGTTATGGTGAATATGGAAAAATGGCACCAAGTGCAACACATATCTATACCAAAATGAATAAACATTGAGGATCCAACTTGTTGCAACGGCAACTATTTCCCAAATTTTCTAAAAATTTTGGACCCTCCTTTTAAATTTTGTCTTGCTTGGTTTTGTTTTGGATTGCTGAACTTTGTTGCCTTCTGCTACAAATTTGGATCTTGTGAGGTTGAATTAAGGAAGCTTAATGACTATCTTTTGGTTTGACTTGAACTTGAGGTTTTGTTTTTCGCTGTCGAAAGTTTTTTGAACAGTGAATCGGGGCCGTAGTCATCTACGCAACTACCATTGCGGAAATTAACTAATGAATGACCTGATCTAAAGCCATGTTTTTCGTCGACGCACTTTTTTGTTTTATTTTATTTCGATGTTTTTGTTTCATCACTGTTGGAACAATAGTCCTTTGTGTTGCCGCCGTTTCGGATGGCAGACTGCAAGCATTCTGATGGAAGCCCTTATATTTGCTTATTCCGTGGGTTTTTTAATATGATTTGCCTTTTTCACCATCGAAACTGGATTGGACATTTGATCGGGGGACTAGTCTTTTGCTTCGCCGATGCATGACCTTTGAGTGTTCCAATCGCTGAGGGTTTCATGTTTTGCGGGGTTTGTAGTCTAATTGTGTTCCATCGTTGCGGCCCCTTAGCAGATTAACCATCTGACATGTAGTTTTTCAGTTCACTGATGGTTTATTTGATTTTCATCGATGGTTTGTTCTAGTTTTATTCAATGTTTACTGGTCTACGGAACCCTTAGTCCATGTGACTTTTGCCTTTACGGCTCCTTTTTGAACTAGTCATTCGATGCCGTAGTGGTCCCGAGGTCTGAGGCTGCAGTTTAGATTTTATTTTGCCAATGTTCTCGGTTACCGTAGAGCCCATAGTCTGTCCGTCACCCGCTGTTGCGGCTCCTTAGCAAGCTAATCACTCGATCCTTAGTTTTTTCGCTCACCGATGAAGGTTTTTCCCGCTCACCGATGAAAGTTTTTCCCGCTAACTTGTTTTTCACCGAGGTCTATATATATTGGGTTGGTTATTATTTTATTCTTACTCTTTTAAATTCACGTCTGCCTCCGTCCTCGCTATTGAACTGTGCATCCGTGCTTAGCTCTCAGGATTTCGTGCGTTTGGGGTGCTGCTGTGGATTTTTCGGACCATCACGTCGACTATGACTTGTTTTCCAGGTAGGCCAACCGTGGTTTCTCCTTCTTTTGATTTTATTGATCAGTTTTGGAACTAGGGTTTTGTCCTCTGGTTAGGTGTTCCCGCCGTCGTATAATTGGACTTTTAAGTATGAGTATGTATCCCTATGGCATGAGGTAGTAGTCAGTTTGACGGTATTTGTGGTGGGGGTTTTGTTTCTTGAGCATGTTGTGAGCCATTATGGAGTTTCGACTCCGGTCCGAAGGATTAGGAGGTTGGTGCAGATAAGCGTTACACTATCTACACCGAGTTTTATGGATTTGTCTATGGCCGTCCAGGGGAAGGGGAAAGTTTCAGTTTTCTTTCCATCGTAGACATTTGCCCTATTTTTCTAGACGCCGGAGGGTTTGTTTCGCGCATTTTTTTATTACTGAATATGATGGTTTATTATGGCGAAGAATTGGATTGCAATTACAGTTTAAATGATGCATTTTTCTATCAAGGTCGTGTGTAGTTGCAGATGGTTTTAGTGACTTTCAGACCTAGCTTGCAGAAGTTTTCTTGCTTGTTATTCTCGATTTTGCATTTATATTCTGATAAGTTTATTTGTTGAGAATATGGAAGAGGTAAAGGTTTTATATAGTTTTTTCTTCTTTCTTAGAACACTGATTAAAAGCTCCAATAGCCTAAAAGCGTGTTTGGTCTATGATAGGGAAACTTCTTCAAAGGAGATATGTCTAAAAGGCAAAAGAAGAAGGCTCCTGTCACTGAAGGAGAACCTGATGTGGAAATCATTACTAAGTTAGAATATATCTATGAAGATACTAGAGTTACCACTAGGGTAAAGCCTGATTACAAGTGGGGTGATATATATCGGATGATTTCAAATCAGAATGTGCCCGATGCTAGATTTGAGGAATTGACCATATATGCCAACATAGAGAAGTCAGCTCTTATGAAGGTAGCCACAGGACCTGAGTTGTTCCCATGCTTAGAGGTGATCAGTTGGATTCTAGCTAAGGCCGATGTGACCACAATAATTTTAGCCAATACTGCCAAATAGGGCTATGTTGCATATAGTCCCGGTTATGTCTCATTGGTTTATCACCTACCTCCTGCCCAAGTATACCTAACTGAAAGTTGGATAAAGGAGATAAATTTAGACTTGGTTGAAACAGTGAAGAGGATGATGATACCTGGGAAGAACTTTCAAACTAGGCCATCATGAGAGTATGACAAATCCACTCTCTAGAATCCTTATAGGTTTATAGCACTGATGTTGAATAGGGTGTTTGGGAGAGCTCATGGTAAAAGTTTCAAGTTGGGATGGATTCCCATTATTTTCTATATGGCCACCCAAGGGACTGTATTCAACTGGGCAAACATTGCATCCAACATCCTCTTAGCTTGCATATTGTAGAAGGATCAAGTCGATAAGTCAACTTGAATGATAGCCAACTTAGTCGATCAGTTGATTAAGTCGATGAGTCGACTTAGTCGATCAGCCGACTAAGTCGATGAGCTGACTAAACTAGAGATTTGGTCGGCCACCTAAGGTCGCGTTGGTTCACCGAACCGATGGTTAGTTATTTTGTAACTGTTTTGTAAATCACATATATTAGGTTGTTGAGCCAGATGAAAACTTAGTTCAGTTCTCTGTGTTGTATGGACTCATTCGTATAATATAATCTGTTAATTCACCTATTTGTTCTTATCTCTTGTCTCTGTTTTATATGTATGTTTTAGTATGTATTATTGGTAACCATATGTGATCTGTGAGATTACAACATTGGTTCCGTTGCCGGTAGTACATGTTTGAAATGCATGCAAACAAATGATACCAGAGGAGGAGATTAAGGACTGGTGGGAACGTAAAGTTGCAAATTAACGCACGAAGGAATAGATTAACAATTGCACAAACAAAAGAAAGATTCTTCACCGAAACACATGAAAAGTTTGTAGAATCAGTGCCCCAACTTCTGAAGAAACTCCTGGATGAGAAAGTTGAAAGGGACTAAAGAAAAACAGTTGCTAGAAAAACTGATCCGAGGAGGTAGAACAAACTTGTCGGAGTGGTTCGAGAAAATCGCCGACGACTTTTGTGAGGAGCAAGCAGTTGAAGACAGAACTTTGGTGGAAATCGTCAAGGAGAAATTTTACATAGATCTCACCGAGCAATTTCTGTGCTCCTTACCGACCTTGCTGTTCAAATTCCTAATCGAGAAGGGAGTAGGACATATTTTCAAACCTCGTCCATCACTTCACGAACTACCATCAAACTCTAACTGGGTGGAGAAGCAAAGGAAGTGGGAAAAATTTATTGCAGAAAGGGAGTGGGAATACTTCCTAAGTAAATAGACTGAACTATCTGGGCTTTCTAAAAAGCGTCGGGTAGGCTATGGGGGGTAGCTGGTCATATGTGGAGATAGAGTAGAGTGGATTCTAGTTGACTAGAAACATATACCATTCACTAGTAATGAGAATTCAACCAAAACGGAACTCAAGAGAATAGTATCACACGAAGGTATGTCGGGCATTCAGAAAATAGAGAGGGAAGAGAGACAACAGAGGAGGGAAGCAAGAAGAGAAAGAGCCTTAGAGCTGCATACAGGAAGGAGTCCTAGGGCAATCGACCAGGAAGAGAATCCACCAGAGTCGGGTCATGACTGACATGAAGAAGACGTGGAACAAGAGGCATCCCCTACAGAGGAAGAATTGTGGATAGAGCAGCTAGAAGCTCTCCAATTAAGAGTTCCCCATGAAGGGACAACCCTCTCTCTATTGAATTTGTGTACTCGAATAAAGACTATTGTCGAAGAGGACCTCCGACTATGAGCTGGTGACTTTGGTATATGGAGTCGACTAGACGACGAAACATACATTGGATGCCACCTCATTATACGTCGACCAGAGGAAGGGAATTGGGTTACCTTTCAAGCTGTACCCTCCAACCGAAGTATCCACTTACTCTTACCGACACATGAAGGAGCACCTCCCCCGCCAAATATAGATTTAGAAGACACAGAACATTCAAAACTGCAGATAAATAGTTGCAGTGGGCCATTGATAGACGAAGTTGACATCAACTGACTTCCAGTCGACGAAGAATCGACAATCGACAGGAACAGAAGTTCCATTGACCATAGTCCCACAGAGACGAATAAACCAATAAACCCACCACCCTCACCCCCACCCCCACCTCCACTGTCACCACCTCCTGAGAGCAGTGATAGTGATTTCGACATGGGTCACGGATCAGCTCACATTGCTTTATATGAGGGGGATGAGGACCCCAAATGATACTGGTTCATCTATGAGTTGACTTGGGAGGCCAACCAAGTTATAGACGAAGATAGACAAATGGCACAGTTCACTAGTGCCTTGAGGAAAAGGGCAATGACGTGGTATATGACCTTTTCAAAAAGACAACCTAGAGCAACCAAAGCTGAGATCAAGGCACAATTTCTATCATTTTTCAAAACTCCAGATGCCAAACACCTGGCAGTGAAAAAACTAAAAACAACATCACAGAAGCCAGGGGAAACTGTTTGCAACTATGATAAGCGTTGGAAAGACCTTCTGAGTTAGCTGGACTATGTTATAGATGAACAGTTACTAATCTAGTGGTTTCTTGCAGGGTTATCTTAGAAAGTACACCAACACATCAGTCTGGAAACATTCAAATCTTACGAAGATGTGCTAACAAAAGCTCTTCAAGTGGAGATGGACGAGGACATACCCGCTTACCCCACTGACCACAGACTGGAAGAACAGCTCGAGAGTGTGCATAAGTCTTTAAAAGAGTTAAAAATCAAGAATTAGGAGATCTGGTGCACAAAGTGCTCGACGGCCGGACACTCCAAAGACAACTGTTGACAGGAATACAGCCGACAGGATGTTCAATTCGTGCAGATTAAATCATTTTGCGACATCTACCAGGAACACAGGGACCACTCGACAAAAGGCTGCCTGTTTAGCATGAAGAATGACAAGGAATCTTTGTGAGTAATATGCGAAACCAAAAATCATAACATGACCGATTGTCATTTGAACCTGAAGAATCGGCAAAATTATCAGGCAGTCTATCAAACCAATGCAGCTGCACAACATAAGGAGTAAAACAACTTACCAAATGATCAGAACGATCAAAGATATGACGGTCGATGATACGAGCGCCGGTACGACAATCAATGTGGAGGCTACAGAGGAAGAGGTCGATTCCCCAAGAATCGTGACAACCGACTGCATCGACCCATCCAGTGCTTTACATGTTATAAGGAGGGACATCGGTATGTAGACTGTCCATATAAAGACAGAACTGACCTCAAATTTGTACTCATTGTGGAGTAGGGGATCACTCCCTAGAGGATTTCCCTACCATGTTGGAAAAAATAAATACAAAGAAAAATGTTAATGTCTTGTCCTGGGTGCAAAAAAATGATGTAATAAATACAAAAAAATTGCATATTGTAACTCGACAAGGAACAAAAACAGGTAGTGATAACCCAAGAATCAGCAAAATAAAAGAGAAAACTGTATATCCTGATCCACTGAAAGAAAAACAAACATACAAAGAAGCAACCAATGTATTCAAAGAAATTGAACGACAAGAACAAGTTCATGACAATCGACATAACACAATAAATGAATTAATCCAGCTCGTACAAAAAGACAACTCAATATCTCAGTTCATCGATTTGCTGTATGAAATAAAATGTAACAACTCTAAAAAACAAACAAAGAACATCTGCAGCTTAAATAAAAAAGACAAAGGTGATGCCAACCCACTTGTCGACCTAGAAATCGAAGGATACCACGTCTGAAAAGTATTGCTCGACTTTGGATCACAAGTAAACATCATGAACCGTGACACTTGGGAACAAATGGGCTGACCTCGACTCTATGAGTCAAGCATATACCTGAAACTAGCCGACCAGGGCCTAACTGAACCTATTGGAGTCTGGAAGAACGTTGACACAACTATAAAAGGAATCTCGACTAAGGTCGACTTCGAAATCATTGACCCTAAGGAAGGATCTAGTTCCTTCCCAATGTTAGTCAGTCGACCTTGGGGTAGAAAGATGAAAGCATCGATATCCCTGGACAAGGAGTAAAAGGTAAACCTAAAAATCTCCACACAGAATGGATGGGACCTTACGTTGTCGAAGAGATACATACCAACGGATCAGTCTGATTAAGGACGTTACATGCATAGTATTTCGGAATCTTGTTAATGGAGCTCGACCAAAACGCTACAAAAACTAGAAATAATTCAAAAAAAAAATCATATAATGACCATAACCATCAACCAAAATCCTTAAAAACTTAAAAATCCAAAAGCCAAAAACATACGGTACATACAAAAAACTATGCCAGGAAATTACCATTTCGATAACCAACATCATGCCCATCGACATAACACCATCGACCATTTTCATCGACCGACCACTTCCATCGACCATTCTCATAACCGACATCGACCGAAGACCTCGATAGTCCCATCGCGCATTCATGACATCGAGCATTGAAAGCAATTTTCCATTAACCCACACTCAAGTGTTCCAGCTAGAACATCACGTCCGCCATTAATACACCCATCGATGCACACATCCACAACATCGCCTATAAATACGGTATTGCTAAAGGATCATTCACCACAATTCATACAGAGAGAGCATCAGAGCATCTAGTCAACTGAAAGCTGAGAAACCCTTAGTGAAATAGACCGCCAAACCGACACAATGGCACCCAAACAAAGTAGAGCCTTGACCAAATCCAAGGAACTACAGGCTGCGGATACACCTTTAGTCCGCAGGATGAAAAACATTAAGAATGCCAAGGTACAAGAAGGCTCATGGAAAAAACTATGGGCTGAGATGCATGAATGGGCTTATGTCAATAAGAAAGCCACTCAAGCCGTAGAAAATATCAAATACAACACTATATTCAGCTATGTCAATGAACCAATTATGGCTAGCTTTGGTGGCATGAAGGAAACTTCTTTAAAATTCATCATCAGCCGGTACCACAATGGCTGGTTCTACTTCGACCAACCAGTCGACATCTCTGGAGAATTCATCTCCAAGCTCACCGGTCTCTCAAACGAAGGAAACTCAGTACTAGTCGGTATCAAAGAGGGACTGGTCGAAGAGCTAACTGGGTCAACTTCAGGAAAGAACTTGAAGGGGTTCATGATCAGCCAAATCACAACTTGAACGCCACAGATTGTGGCCAAAATAATCGCAATCACACTCACTCTGGCAAGTCGAGGGAGTGACCTTAAGTTAGACATACTAGAAGTTGTCGACACCATTGCCACATATGGAAGGATATACAGATGGACTGAATATGTCACCGACATGGTCAAGACCATCTATGAAAGATGCTAAGAAATAGGGGGAATCATCAAGTTCCCCTCCCTAATATTATGGATAGTCATGTACCATATCTGCCCAAAGGGGAGTCCAGTCTTTCAGGAACCGTCAAGGTTCCACATGTGGAGATTCAAACCATTCTCCCAGAGAGGAACCTTGCAAGAGCTTGAACACGGGAAAGTACTATTGGAGAACTGGCTTCAACAACTCAAATTTCACACAACTAGATGGAGGGCGCCTCAAAACATCCAAAGAAATCTACCGATGAATTCCCACATCCAACTAGAGCTCGACCATACCTCGGTGTGTTATATGCAGGGTGACAACTCAAATGCCAAAGCCCTCAACTACTATTCATCAGTTGACCAGATATTTTGGGAACTATCTCGACAGGCCAAGACCAAAATACCAGTACCAGCAACAGCAAAGTAGATTGACTTCTCAATCAAGGGGCCGCTCATAGACCAGGAAAAAGAGGAAGACTATGAGCTTAACCTATATATCATCACCTTTGTGTCGGAGGAGACATCGGTCAAACACACCAGACGACTTCAAATAACCATCAAACCTCTGACCGCAAAAAGGGTAGAACCCCAAACATCAGAGACACAGCTAGAGCAGCAAGTAATTCCTCTGGCTGCAGAAAGTGTCGTCCTGACCCAAGAGCCGAGGGGGGAGACAGAGCCAGAAAAACTTGAGTATGCTATCACAAAAGGCATCATTAGAAAATTGTCAAAAGAGATAGCAGTGGCTAGGAAGAAGCTCAAAACACAACAACAACAACAAGGTAAAGGTAAGTGCAAGCTTATCCTTGTAGACTCATCAGAAGACGAGGAGGAACTGGAAACCACGGCCCTTGACATAATAGAGGATGCCGCAGCAAACAAGGTGACGGTTGAAACCCATTTCCAAATATTCATCGAGGTAGGAGCACTAGTGGGTTGACCAAAGAAAGCTAAGACCATAACGATGCCTGAGAACGTCATCGATCTGTTGTTTATGCCTCCACCCCCATTACCGACGAAAATAACCAAGGAACAAGTATCGGCACCGCAGTCAATAAGCCCCCTCGACTTGTGCAAAAGTGTGATGTCGAAAGAGGTGAAGGCAAAATTCGACAAAGATAGATATTTGCAGGCATTCATTGAGAAACTGCCTGAATTATTTACGTCATACCAGAAGATATCCACAAAAGCACCTCTCTTCACGGTCGATGGATACCAACCAAGACACGAAACCCAATCCAGAACATTTGCAACCATCATGTTTAATTTCGAGAGAAATCCCAACAAGGAAGCTGAAGTGGTTGCACGTCAGACCTTGACTATCACCCCAACCGTACCTCAAGCCGACCCACTAGCCACTACCCCGACTAGAGGAGAAGAAAATGAGGAGGACATAGCCCAACAAATTAACCAAATGTTCTCCAACTTAGATTCACCTCCCCACCCCGAAAATACACCACTCACCCACACTTCCCCCAAACCAATCACCCCCAACCATTCGCCAACTCCATCACCACCACCACCACCTCCACCACCACCCCCTGACTCAGAGCAAGGCCCACCACAACCAGCTGCATCGAAACAACCAGAAGTAGTAGTCATCCCACCTCCCCAATGAGACAAACCATTAGCCACTATCCCACAAAACAAAGATCCTGACACAAGAAGAAAAAGAAAAAGAAAAAGAAAAGCATAAAAAGAAAAACAGGTACACAGTTGCCAACACAAGCAGAAAAAGAAAAGCATAAGAAGAGGAAGGAGAAACAGAAAAAGGAGCATCATGGACAGCCATCAAAGGTCCAAATCAGATTGAAGGAGGCAAGCTCCCTGACCGACCCAGAGCTAGGAAAACTCCTCAAGACCCTAGCAGGTGAAGCAAAGACGAGGAGTGAGCAAAGAAATAAGGAACTCGATGACAAGAATGCAGAACAGGTTGAGTTCCTCACCAAATGCCGAAACCTGGAACATTCCATCCTATCAGGCCCCATAGAGGTTAACACAAAAAAACTGCTCGAAAGGGTGTATTAGCTATTCGAGAGCATGGTGTCGGCAGTCCAAGCTCACATTCCGGAAACAAAGGAGGAACAAAAAGAAGAAACTTCCAGACTACTAATGGCACAGCACACTGCCTTCACTAAAGCCTATAAAGTGGTGCAATATCACAAGGAGGAGTCTATCATAACTAAAGAAATACTAAGAGACCGGCTTTCTTACTACGGGAAAGTCTATCAGTAATCTCGGCAGACCCGACAAGGGATCCAGGAATTGGAAAGCAGGAAAGCCATTGAGGAAGCACTAAGGACCACAATAGAAGAACAAATAGTGCTTGATACAGCCAAGATGCAGAGACTAGAGAGGGAAGAACATCAGTGGGTGCAGTAAGCTATCCCCAATTTAGAAAAAGTCGACATCATCTGTCGACAGATGAAACAACTTATAGAGACTATAGAGGAGAAGGACCAATTTATGGGTCCCGACATGGAGAGGATAGCATAAGTATCCATTGCAGAAAAGATGTTGATCCTATCCAGCCTGACCACACTTACCATCGACATCCAAAATATTTTGCAAAGTTGGACAGATTTCCAACATGACCTCGTAGTAACAGCACCAGCCATTGTCGAAGTCTGTGTACAGAAGCGACCGACCATCAGACTTCATAGCCCATGAAAACAAGACAAAGCATAGTAACTATTGAGACCAGAGGAATTTTTTTGCACCTCCCTGTTTCTTCGAGACAAAGAAATGTTTTTTTCATGGGGGAGATGTAGAAGGAGCAAGTCGATAAGTTGAATTGAATGATAGCCGACTTAGTCGATCAACCTACTAAGTCAATGAGCCGACTTAGTCGATCAACCAATTAAGTCGGTCAGTCGACTAAACTAGATATTGGGTCGGCCACCTAAGGTCGCGTCGGTTCACGAAACCGACGAGTAGTTATTTTGTAACTATTTTTGCAAATCATATATATTAGGCTGTTGAGCCAGATGAGAACTCAGTTCAGTTCTCTGTGTTGTATGGACTCATTCATATAATATAATCTGTTAATTCTCCCATTTGTTCTTATCTCTTGTCTCTGTTTTATATGTATGTTTTAGTATGTATTATTGGTAACCATATGTGATCTATGAGATTACAAAACATATCTTCGGCTTTGGGAGGGGTGTCCCAAAAGAAATTTGAGTTCTACATGAGCTCCATCTTAGTGGATTGTATATTATGTACCCATCCATTTCCAGCCTTAAGATGCAATTGGGACAGGGACAAAACCCCTGTGTACACTGCATACAAGTTGATGTGGGCACACAAATATTACAGCCACTATAAAGATATATGTGAACATTTTATTATGCCTTTATACACTTTGATTTTCTTGATAGAATGTAATTGTATGTCCAAGGAGGAATTCAAAGTCATTGAGGAACACGAGAGCTATTATTTGACTGAAGAGGGGATGTACATTAGAATGTATGGTTTCTCCAGGGAACCTTCTCTACTACCCCAACATGCCACTGATTATGTGGTACATAAAGAAGTAGTTAGGCAGGTGTATCTTGATGGTGTCGGAAGATTTTTGTTTGAACATAAGAAGACAACCTACCCTACTATCCCTTTTTGGATAGGGAATTATAAGTTCACAAATATTAAATGAGCTATTGAATTTGTACAAGAGTTGGAGCATTTTCATTTTGGGGAGATGAGCTTCCACAGGAATGACTCCCGAAAGAAGGTGGTGGAGCATTGCAAAGAAGCAAATGTTCATTTTGAATATGCAAATTTCTGGGACAAGGATGAAGAAATATTTAGGAATGCAAGGAATAAGACTGCATTGAAGAGAATGTTTAAACAGAAAATCACCATTGTGGGCGGTAAGGGCGAAACCGCACATAATAAAGCTGAAGAAGAGGCAGCAAAGAAGCGGGAAGAGGATGCTAGGAGCCTAGCACAAGAGGCTAAGAGTTGGTTAAAGAATGAAGAAGAAGAAAGAAAGAAAGCTGCAGAAGAAGCAACAAAGAAAGAAGAATCAACAAAGAAGGAAGAAGAAGAAAAGAAAAAGAAGGAAGAAGAAGAAAGAAAGAAGAAGGAAGAGGAAGAGATAAAGAAAAAGAAAAAGGAATCAGAAGGTCTGAGACTGACAGGATCTAAATCAGACCAACAAACTACTAATCCTATGGATACATAAGAAGCATAGGATCATGTCGATCAGGGGCAAGGACAAGATAATCCTGACTCTCAGGAGTCTACTGCAACCTTTAGCAGCACCCAAGAACAGGTTGTGTTTTCTAGATTGAATCTGATACCTTTTATGCAAAAAGAGGGAGAAGAGGTCCCTAATTTCAGCACCATATTTTATGACAAGGAGAAAAAGAGGATTGTCAAGAGAACTGAGAAAAACTTTGAAACAGGAGGACAATCAGGCATGATGATTACTGATAAAACTTTGGTGCATGGGACGAATGCAGATCCGAGGTTAACAGCAAGAGATGGAGTGGCGTTGACACAAGTCACTGAAGATAATGTAGATAGACTGATGACGAAGCTGAAGCAATTGAAAAGGAATGCAGCTTAGTTGAAGGAAACTTTGAAGAAGGAGAGAGATGAAGGTTATAAACTAAAGAGGAAATTTGAAGACATGCAGAATGAAGTGAAGACTTCAAAAGCAGAACTTCAGACTCTTCAGGCAAACAAGATGACTTTGGAAGTTTCCATGGAAAGAACATGAAAAGATGCTCAGAATAACCTAGCAGAACTGTAGAGTATACAACAAGAGTATCAAATATTGAATACAGAGAACAATGACCTCAAAGTATCGCATGAAGCTCTGAGTGCAGAAAAGGACCAGCTGCAGAGAAAAGTTGTGGAGTTGGAGGCACAGAGGGCCACCATAGAAGAAAGGGAAAAACAATACCAAGTGTAGGTGGCAAGTTTTGAAGGACATATTGCTTCATTAAAAGCATCACTAAAGGATGCCAATGAACAAGAAACTGATATCCAGCCTATAAAGGAGCATGTCCTAGCCCAACGAAGAACAATGCACCAACTGCATATTTCTATTGAGGAAGAAAGATGTAAAATCTTATAGATAGATAGAAGTTTGGAGGAAATCTTGGAAACTACCTCATATTTTGTGGATAGGTCTCAAGATATTTTGGAAATCCTGACTGGAAGGATAGTAAGGATAGAAACCAATGAAGAAATCCCTGCAGATTTACCAGCTAAAGATCCACATAGCTTAAAGCAGGATTATGACTTGTTAGAGTTTGCAATAAATACTGCAGAAGAATTCAAGAAGACTGTGAAGAAAATGAGAGAAGCCTGTATTGAATATTGCAGAAGGGTGTTGGTCACCTACAACAGATGTCAAGTGGTTGTAGAACAAAGACTGGATGCATTACTAGAGCACGAGTTGTTCATAGAACTACTACAAATCAGGTACCAGGAGGATGAACAGAAGATGCGACAGGTCAAATATTTAGATGAGCATATCCTAAAAAATGCAGTAGCTCATTCAACAGTCAGCATCCATTTACTTGAAGATCAACTACGTTTGAGTCTAGCAAGAATTGAGGTGGTTAGGAATCAGGCTACAAAATATGAAATAAACATTTGGTTTCTTGAACCTTCAGATTTTGAAAGCATAGCAGCAGAGGCCCAAGCGTGGAAAAAGTTCATCAATGATCAAGCAGGGCCCTCTTCATGAGAATGCTTTATTAAATTTTGTTTTGAATGTAATGTATCGTATAATGTATGAGTACTCACTAATGGACAAATTTTGGGAATGGAAACATTGGGGAAGCCCAAAGTCACTTTGGAGCAACCCAAAAGTTTTGCCTTTTTGTATAAGTATAGGAGAGTTAGTTGTAGAGAAGGACTTTTTCCCAGTTAGATTTGTGAGAACATGTTGTAAGAAGAACTATTTCCTTTTTCAATAAGAATTACAAGTTTCATGTTGGAGAAAGCTAGGTGGAACTTTTCAAATGTTGTGCCATGGATGTGTTGAATGTGAACTATTTCATTTTCAGCATTGTGTCCATGAACTGTGAGATCGTTCTAACTTTTTGAACCTATGTTCTTGTATGGATGCTCTCTAGTTTATTTTATGAAATTTCCACTATGAGTAATGAATGTTGTTCATAAACTATTAGCTATCTGGTTGTTCATCTATCTATTATTGTTCATGTATTTTGAAATAAGTAACAACTATCTATGATTTTTCTTAATGCATGCGCATAAATACATTACTCATTGATAAAGAATAATATTGCTTCATAGGGATAGGTTAGATAGTTAGTTTTAGTTTCTTGCTGTGTGTGATCTAGATGCGAGAGAGTTTAAGACGAGAGGTAAGAACATGTGCATCACATTGTGACTGCTCCTCGTATTCTCTATCAATCTGTATTTGTAGATAGGCACTTGCATCTCATACTTAAATAAAAAAAACTAAAACATACACGGTGGAACGGGCCGCAACCAGTAAAACCTTTTATTTTTGTTACTTGACCTAAGGTAGCCGGACCGTAAACTGAATGGATTCCCCATACCAAACAGTAACGGGATAGTTGGGAACGTTTACTAGGGAGAATCCCTAGCTATTGTCATCTACTATTTTCAAGGCTTCAACAATTTTTGGCACTAGAAGGAGGGACACCAATGCATGGCTAGCCGAGGAAACTTATTTTCTCGAGATTATTCCACCAATGATAGTTCTGAAAGCAGCTTGTTTCCCAATATAATTCCTGAAGAAAAGGGTAAAGAGCATCTGTATTCTGTTGATAATGAAGTAGTTAATGATATGATAAGACATACTAGGGAATATGTGAAGAAGATTGGAGGATTACCAATTATTCTTGTCTTACCCAGAAGAGAATATCGGAAGAAAGACCGCCCTAAATTGGAAGACACAGTATTGGTTGGAGATTTTGAAGAACTTGTAGAAACAGCCTTACAGGAAGTTGTTCAACCTCTGAATTAGTTGAGCCTAGATAAACCTTTCTGTTCATTTGTTCAAACCCTTGTTCATTCACCACCTCATTCTCCACCTAGACTCATGGCAGGCGTAAACGCAAATCAGCCACCCAACCCACCAAATCTACCACCTGCTTGAAAGGCTAGGTCACCTCTAAACCTAGCACCTCCTTTGCATGAATTTCCTCAGGATTTTGAGAAAATGCTGCCTAATTTTGATCCAAGTGAAAATATTTTAGTAGATGATCATTTGCAAAGCTTCTACTTGGATATTGAAGGACTAAGGGCTAGAGAACATGAAGATGTAGTCTGCAGACTGTTCCCACATACCTTGAAAGGAGCAGCATCTTCATGGTATTTTTCTCTGCCTGCAAACTCGATCCTAGACTGGGACATGTCACATCCCTGGTTTTGACCCCGTTTGCATGATGTATATAATGTAATTAATCATGGTGAGGAGCTCAAGGCAAAATCCCCACCATCGATTTGGTCGTGTATGTTTCGGCAATAGGGATAGTTGCCAATGGTTTCTTGTGCTATTTGGCACCTTATAATTCGACATCATGTAAATACGCACATCAATTAAAACTAAAACCACAAGTAGCTACGGCAGTGCAACGTTGAATGAAAAGGGCATGGTTCCAAAGGATAAGGGGGTGGGGGGATGTCAAACCTTGGTTGTGGGGAAAAACCCATGTGTTGCTACCTTGTTGATTCTACCACCTTTCTTGTCTCATCCAACCTCTTCCAACCTCTTGAATGTTTTGTTGGGTAGCTGAGGAGTTATGGCTGCTGGTGGTTGAGGCAGTTATGATCTTTGGGAGTGGGGTGGCAGGACTGTCAGTCCCTTGCCCACACCCACACTCCACCCACGACTGCATTCACTCTTCTCTTCCATGATTTTCCCCATTCTCCCCATGGCTGGTGGTTTCTCACGTTCTGTTGCTCACCCTCATGCACAGGAAGTTCATTCTCACGTAGAGAAGGTTCGGCTTCCTCATCCGCGCACCGTTTGGTTGTCTGTTTCTTCGCACGCGCTAGCGAAGTTGTTCATCCTCCCGTCGAAGTCGGCTCTGTCTTTCTCATGCACCAGCTGTGGATCTTCTTGGTTGTGCATGCAGCGAGCAGGTGAAATGGCCTCAAGAGGCTCGATTTCTGCCCTGCTATTGTGTAACTCGTGATTTGGGTTGTTGTTGTTCTTACACGACTGTTTAGGGTCGTTTTCCCCATGTTGTGAGCTGTGCTCACGGGTTGTGTTTTGGGGCTGTTGTATTCCCCACGTTTTTGTTGGCTGTGGTGTCCAACTGCGTTTTGGGCCACTGGGTATTTGTGGTGAGCCATTTTTCTGCTATGGTCTGCGTTTGAGTCTCCCATAGCTATGCTGAGAGTTCTGTTTCTTATCCACTGTGGTCTGTGGATTGTTTCCATCATTTTCATTGTGAGTTTAGGCTACTAAAGTACCTTGGTTTGGGTCATAGTTGAGTTGTTTTGGCCACGATAGGGCCAAGAACAACTCCGTTTTGCCTTGTGGGCTTGAGCTGTGCTCATTGTTCGTTTGGGATTATCCCTGGTTGTTTTTCCTTCTTCACAGGGCTGTGAAGGGATTGTTTGGCTGCGTGTAAGCAGTGGTTGGTCTTCGGACTGTGCTGGCTTGGCCGCTTGTTGAAGGCCTGTTAAACCCAGCAGTGTTTGGTTTGGCTGCTTGGTGCCCCTAGGCTATGTATGAGCCTGCAATTGTCCCTTAATCCTTGAGGAATCATGCCCAGCTCAGGGGTGGCAGCATTGCTGAGAGATTGACGAGAAAGCTAGCCTATGGTTGGGTGGAACGTTGCAGCGACGTAGCTGGTTGTGGGTGAATTCTTCATCAAAATATAAGTACTGCTGCTAATTCATCTCTGCAATTTATATCTATTGTATATGGATTTATGATGAACATGTTTATGCTGGAAATGTATGTGTGTTGCTTCCGCTGAATTTTGATTCATTCTGCATCTGTGTATGCTTGTAAGTTTTAATTCCAGCATTGATTTCTTTTGATTACTTCATGGGGCGGTTTTCCCGGCTGTATTTGGGGTTCGTCGCGTCCTTTTCGTCGGTCTGAGGGATGGGGACGTGACAATATGGTATCAGAGCTCATGGTTGCAACAATGGGCCTCTATGGGCCATGAAGGATGCAGTGACATAAGGTAGAATTACCTTCTCTGTTCAGCAGAGCAGCAACAAGTTTCAAAAATCACATAAGTGCCGAAACAGTCGGAAGAGTTAACGGAGCTTAATTCCGCTATGGCAGAAAGATTTGCGGTTTTCCCATCCGCTGTTGTAGACGGTGAAGCGATTCCACATCCGACGTGAAAGTCACCCGACCGCTGAAGCCGGAAGTGACATATTCCAAGGAAGAAATCATGGATTTGCGGAAGAGTATGTGGTTGGCCTTCCGCTGTTGCGGAAGCCAAAGGAATTTGCCTTCCGATGTGGAAATGCTTCCGACGTCCGCCGAAAGAAGAAAGGGTTCCGACGTCTGCCATTGCGGATGGAGAAACAATTGGACGCCCGACGGAAAAGTCATCCGATTGCCGGCGGTGCAGAAGGAAAATCGCGGAAATTTTCTAAGTGTTAATGGCTGAATTGGAAGAAGAAAGTCTTCGAGCATCCACCATTGCAGAAGCCAAAGTCAATTGGCTTCCGATGTAAACAACTGCCAATCGGAAGGGGAAAACACTTTCGTGATCCCCCGTTGTGGAAGTGAAAGTAGTTTGTGTGCCGCTGTTGTGGAAGGCAAAGGTATTAGCCTTCTAATGTAGAAATATCATTGACAGCCGCCGAAGTAGAAAAGTTGAAATTGTTCTAAGTGTCGATCGGAAGAAGTTCGTATTTGGCATTCCGCCATTGCAGAAGCCAAAGCGTTAAGTCTTCCGACGTGGAAAGACTTCCGCCGTTGCGGAAGGATTAGTGATTTCCCGTCCACCGTTGTGGAAGCCAAAGTAATTTGCCTTCCGATGTAAAGGGCTGCCGATGCCGGACAAGATAGTTCATCGATCGAAAGAGAAAGTGTTCTTGCGTCCACTGTTGTGGAAGTGGAAGTGATAAGTCTTCCGATGTAGAATGTGTTCCGACAACCGACGCGGTAAAAGAAAGTTTGAAATTTTTCTAATTGTTTTGACGCCCATCGGAAGAGAAAGTGATTGTGCGTCCGTTGTTGCAGAAGCAAAAGTCGTTTGGCTTTCGATGTGAAAAGCCTTCCGAGAGATGCCGATCGGAAGGAGAAAGCCTTCCGAGAGCCACCAATCAGAAGGAGAAAGCCTTCTGAGAGCCTCCAATCGGAAGGAGAAAGCGCTCTGTGAGCCGCTGTTGTGGAAGTGAAAACATTTCGGCTTCTGACCAGAAAGGCTACCGACGTCGATCGGAAGGAGAAAGCAGTCCAAGAACCACTGTTGCGGAAGCGCAAAGTGCTAAGACTTCTGATGTGGAATGACAGCCGAGAGCCGATTCTGCGGCTGCGGAAGGGATTTGGGAGCCGATTCTGCGGAATGGTTGGAGCTTCTGAGAACCGATTCTGCAAGGGAAAAATTGAGTTTTCCACAAGGGGGAAAGCCCCCTTGACCCCCGTCGTCCTCTGAGACAGTCATTCTTGTGAAAAGAAGATTCTATATTTTGGGAAATTTAGTAGAATCCAGAATTCATAAAAGACGAATGGTGCCACGGAAGTGAGGTGGCCAAAGTTATCATTCCAAACCAAAATGCAGTAGTGTGTGTAAAATGGCAAGATTGGTGAAATTCTTCATTTTAGAAGTGGTGTGGTTTTCACATCCGAGATCGGGATGAAGCATGTGGATAGGCGTTGGAGAGCTTATCCAGCAAGGAATAAGGATAAGTGACCAGAATCTGAGCATGAAGCAGCAAAGTGCTAATGATGGCCGCTATTATCAAATGGACAAATCTGGATAGTTACATGCCCAGGGGAAGCAAGGACTATGAAGTCAACCAGCTGCTGTGTGAAAAAAGGAATTCCATGAGAAGATGAGGGATTTGAAAGGGAAGTTTTCATTAGACCCTATCTTGCTGATTATAACTACATTTCCTAAGTTTATGCTTGAAATGCATGAGGATATGTATTGCATGCATAGGATATTGCATGTTGGTAAGAATATTGGAAATTATATATTTATAATGAACCACTAATGATAATCATTGCTTGATGTTGGAATTAGTGGAAAAAAAAAACCAACGACGACATGGACCTAGCTGAATATGTTGCGGATGCTGACAGATGTGACCAGCAACCCTATGAAGAAAGGGGTAAAGCAACAAGTCCAGGGTGAAAGTTGGTGAGCATATTCTGCAATCTCCTACAAGGACCAACCAAATTGGTCATGTCAAGGGTGTAAGTAAGACCCATGCAGGTAAGAGTTGCTTATGCCAAATTCCATGGATTGGTACAGGTAAGAGACCTCATACCATGTGAATATTGGAATGTAGACAGGTGTCATGTCTATATATGTTGATGATATTGATTATAGTAATGCACCCTATATGAAGTGGACATGGTATGTTGAATGCATTGAGATGAATGCATGTGATAGTATGAATAACTAACAGCTGGAATGATGAATTAATGGTAATTCTGAAACTGTTTCGAAGGTTGTTATGAATGCAGGATAGTCATGATCAATTGGCTGCCAGAAATGCTCTATTGAAGAGCAAGGTGGTATGAATGATACACTTGTGAAGTAAGGAGTATCTAAACGTTTCATTTAATTGCATGAATGACATGACTATACCTTGCAACGTTAGCATGATAATGATTGTAGGAAGTAAATGAGCTTCGATAATATTGATGTGACTAACAGCTAGAAGTATTTGAATTTTATAAATTCTGAAAATGCTTCAGTGATGGTTGTAGCAATGAAAAGTTATATGCATCTAGAATTACCAGGTGATTGGTTGATTGAAACTCATGTTTCAGGTAGATTATTTCAAAACATGACAGTGAGAGGTAAGCCCCTGACCACTGCCAGAATCTACCATACTACATGCATAGTAGGTTGTTAAAATTCGAATTGTGAATTTCGGATTTGAGGAATTGCTGACAACTACTAGTCACTACTGGCTTGCATAAGCTTGTGTTTGGATGTTTGAAGCTTATGTTTTAGGTATATTATTCCAAGCATGGCAGTGAGAGGTAAGACCCTGACCAATGCTAGAATCTACCATGCGAAGGAGCCTGTTAGATTTGAATTATGAATTTCAAATTTAAGAAATTGCTGACAATTACTAGTCACTATTGGCTTGCACACGATTGTGTTTGGTTGGTTGAAATTCATGTTTCAGGTAGATTATTTCGAGCATGGCAGTGAGAGGTAAGACCCTGACTAATTCCATAATCTACCATTTATGAGAAGAAGTCTCATGGTTGTGAAAGTAGTTGATATGCATCATGGGTTGTTAAATTTGAATTGTGGATTTCGGATTTAAGAAAGTACTAACGACTACTAATCATTGTTGGCTCGTGTGAGATTGTGTCAGGAGGGACACATGGTAAGTGGGTATTCATGTTATGATAGTAAGCATAAAATTATAATGGGCATAGTAATGCTGCTTACAAGAGACCCACAATTGAGCAAGTCAATTTCTGTAGTAGATAGAATCGCAAATTCTTATTGAATTTGATTGCTAATGTCATTGCTTGGTTATGGAACGATCAATTTGGATTGTAGTATCAGGTAATGATTGACTGTTTGGCTAATTGATGAATGTGTTAGGGGTACACACTGCAGGAAGACCATGTGTGATGGCCTGCAGAAGCCAAACTTCATGGGAAGGTTTTCCCTTATCTTGGAAATGGGGTTCGGGTGAAACCCCATTAGAAATTTTGAAAATGTCTCATCTGCACTGCATGTTTGGTGATAAAATGAGTGAGATGGTATGGGTTATGTAGGTAAGACATGTGTGAATGTGAAATGTGAAAAAGAGTTTGGATGGAAAACTGAGAGACCGTTTACTCAAGGAAGGAGCCTCCATTCCTCCTTAACAAAGGCATACTGCGACGGCAAATGGATAAGTGTTCTGTGACCCTTGCTATGAATATGCATGTTTAATTCTTAAATTCCATATACAGAACATGTTTTGATTTATTTCCATGATGACCAATTGCTTGAGTATGGATAGGGCCTACATGGCACACACTGGAAGAGAGTGCACACTTTTTCGATGTTGAGTCATGAAAGGGTTTTCAATATTGATTACACTTTGGGGAGTGGACGCACTCCTGGTGTCTCAATACTTGATAGTGAATGATGAGAAATATGATTACGGTTTTAAAAGCAATAATGCTAATGAGTTTGCTTGTATTGCTTGTGTTGCTTGTGTTAACAGGCTAAAGGTAAAGGTAAAGGTAAAATGGTAAATGGTTGTTGTGAGGGGTTGCGGAGTAAGGGTTATGGTCGATATAAGTGTATGGTTGGTATAAGTGTATGTGTCATTATTGACATAAGTATATGATGGGCTGTGATATGCCTAAGGATCCATAGTAGATCCTAGACCTGGAAATGGTCATGATAAAGTTCCAATCCCAGTTGACATGGTTATGTACTGGCTGGACATTAATTATTTGATGTTGTGGAACAGTCGGCGTGCTGACCTAACATCTAAGTCCATAGGTGATCCCAAGGCTTGCAAAGCGAAGCAAGATCCTGTGGACGAACGAGGAAACATACAATACAGATAAGTATTGGATTATTTTTCTTAGGAATATACATGTGTATATGATTTGGTTATGATTTTTTTTTTTAGCTCTTGTCCTAGAGGTAAAACTGATCAGAATAAACTAAACATGTGAATCTATTCAATGTTTGAATATAGGTATCATGGGAAGCGAGGACTATGAGAGCACCCTAGGGGTGCATGTGGACATGTGAATGTCCGGGAAAGCTCGGTATGAGCGGTAATGAGAAAGGTGCTAGTAAGACGAGGGAGTCCTAACAGCCGAGACAAACCATGTGGAGAGACTCCATGGTTTAGAGGTCTGGAATAGACCAAAGACACTAAGTGTCATGACCAATAAGGATTGGTCCAACATTCACGGTGAACTGAAAGAGGCTAAGAACATGAAAATCCACAGTGATGGTGTGGGTTCCAAGATGGAACAAAACAAAGAGGGGAAAAACTCTTATTGCTCTCTCTTGCCTTCTGATTATATATATACATGTTTATGCATTGTGAAAACAAAATATTGTTGAATGCATGTATGATTGAGAATGAAATGTGTGTATTTGCTTAAGTAAATTTGTGAATGCTGGAATAGTTAATTCCATGCCCAGGAATGGACATGAAGGAGCTCATGTGCCTGTTGGGGGAGGCATGGAAAATATGAAAGTTTCCTTAATGGAACTTGGACTGTCATGCCAATTTGGTAATTAACTAACTGATTTTGATGCCTATACTATGCTTGGTATGATAGAATTTCAATGGTGCATTTCACAGGTGCGAAGAGTGAAACCAGGTGGTGCACGTTGATTATGGAAATGGATCAAAAATTGTTGGACTTGGCTGGAAGTCTCCTTCAAATGATTGCCAAAACCCAAGAGAATCTTGGGGAGATGCTCAAGATACAAAGAAGGCAGAGTGAAATGAACCACCAGATTTTGCAAGACTCTATTGGTTTGCAAAGAGAGGTGAAAAGCCTTCTGGGAGCAATCGGCAAAGGAAAGGAAGGTGGATCAGCAATGGGACATTCGTCCAAGCGACTCGATAAGAAACGGTCCAGGCATGAAGAGTCAAAGGAAATTGAGCAGGTAAAGATGAAGCAGCCAGTGAGATGCTGGAGATGCGGAGGACATCATTTACACCGGGACTACCCAATGAGGGAACATGATGAAGGCGATAGCCGCAAAGTTCCTAGACTGCGGGATCAGCTGGAAGCTGAGAACCAGTAGGACAAGTCCGTGGAAGCTGAGAGGCTTGGTCATGAACGTTCAAAGTAAATGATCGAACGTGGGACAGATCTACAATTTTGAAATTTTGATGTGCAACTGTATATGTATTGTATATATGTAATGGAACACCGAGGACGGTGTTATTCTAAAGGGGAGGGGAATGTCACATCCCCGGTTTTGAACCTGTTTGCATGATGTATATAATGTAATTAATCATGGTGAGGAGCTCAAGGAAAAAGCCCCACCATCGATTTGGTCGTGTATGTTTCGGCAATAGGGATAGTTGCCGATGGTTTCTTGTGCTATTTGGCACCTTATAATTCGACATCATGTAAATACGCACATCAATTAAACTTCTAAAACCATAAGCAGCTACGGCAGTGCAACGTTGAATGAAAAGGGCATGGTTCCAAAGGATAAGGGGGTGGGGGGATGTCCAACCTCTTCCAACCTCTTGAATGTTTTGTTGGGTAGCTGAGGAGTTATGGCTGCTGGTGGTTGAGGCAGTTATGATCTTTGGGAGTGGGGTGGCAGGATTGTCAGTCCCTTGCCCACACCCACACTCCACCCACGACTGCATTCATTCTTCTCTTCCATGATTTTCCCCATTCTCCCCATGGTCGGTGGTTTCTCACGTTCTGTTGCTCACCCTCACGCACAGGAAGTTCATTCTCACGTAGAGAAGGTTCGGCTTCCTCATCTGCACACCGTTTGGTTGTCTGTTTGTCCGTACGCACTGGTGGAGCTGTTCATCCTCCTGTCGAATTCGGCTCTATATTCCTCACGCACCAACCACGGATCTTCTTGTTTGTGCATGCAGCGAGCAGGTGAAATGGCCTCAAGAGGCTCGATTTCTGCCCTGCTATTGTGTAACCCGTGATTTGGGTTGTTGTTGTTCTTACACGACTTTTTAGGGTCGTTTTCCCCATGTTGTGAGCCGTGCTCATGGGTTGTGTTTTGGGGCTGTTGTCTTCCCCACGTTTTTGTTGGCTGTCACTACTACATTTCGACCAAAAATCCAACGGCCGTCATGTTGGATTTTCGACACTTCCCCGTCGCATGTACGACACTTTGATTTTTTTTAAGCGTCAGAAACTTGTCGTCGGTTATCCGACACCTAAGTAACCGTCGGTTAAGCGACACCTAAGTAACCGTCGGTTGAATGTAAAGCGTCGGTTAAGCGACAGAATATCTTCGACGATAGCAAATTTTTTTGAGAAAATAACCTTCATGCCGTCGGTTAAGCGACAGAAATTCCATTGATTAAGCGACGGTTAGTCATTTAAAAAAAAAAAACCTTAAATTCCGTCGGTTAAGCGACGGCTATAACCTTCAGGCCGTCGATTAAGAGATGGATATGGCCTTCATTGTGTCGGTAAAGCGAAAGTTATAGGCGTTGCTTAACCGACGCCTGTGAGTGTTTTAAAAAAAAAAATACTAAAGCATGTGCAGTGCATACTTTACTAGAGATATCTCCAAATAAGCGTTATATACATAA
>LPNX010756682.1:321379-349870 GCA_001517045.1 Pseudotsuga menziesii | reverse complement strand
TTACCAATGATTCATCAGCAGCTATTTCCTGGTAAAAACAGAAAGAAAATAGAAGGGAATTGACAAGCAATAACATCAAAAATCCCTACAATTCAAAGATACCTCTCTAATTTCAACCATTTCAGCCAAATTCTACCACCATTTGTACCCGACCACGACTATCTGTTATTTTTGTAGTAAATCCCACCAGACCCAAAACGACATTAACGAGCTAGCTAGCTTGCAATGCACAAGGGTAATATAAACAAAGGGCAGTGAAATAAAAGATGATCACCTTAAATATGGTCTGATATCCACGGTCGATGGTCTCTGAAGACCTAAATCTCGCTCTTGTGCAGCAATTGTGGATGAATGAGAAGCCGATGTGGATCTATCTGGTGCCCCCTTTCGAGGTCAAGTCGGGGTTTCAAGTTTGCAGAGGCAAGAAAGACCTGAGCAAAATCACGAGACAGAAAGGCCGGTGTACCATTTTTTTTTTTTAATCTAAAGGCGCCTTCGCTTAAGCGACACCTACTATTTGTTAGAGGATTTCAACAAAGTTTGTTGTGTGAGGGATACCATTTTATTTTTATTTTTATTTTTTTATCTAAAGGATCCGTCGCTTAAGCGACACTTACTACTAATGCGCCATCGCTTATCCGACGGTTATGAGAATATCCGTCACTTAAGCGACGCTTATGGCCACATTTTCAAAAAAAAAATTTATCTTTGTGATTTTTGGTAGGTTTAAGAAAAGAAATCCACGCGCCGTCGTAATTTTTCGTCGGATTTTGGATCGAAATGTAGTAGTGTGTGGTGTGCAACTGCATTTTGGGTCACTGGGTATTTGTGGTGAGCCATTTTTCTGCTGTGGTCTGCATTTGAGTCTCCCATAGCTATGCTGGGAGTTCTGTTTCTTATCCACTGTGGTCTGTGGATTGTTTCCATCATTTTCATTGTGAGTTTAGGCTGCTAAAGTACCCTGGTTTGGGTTGCAGCTGAGTTGTTTTAGCCACGATAGGGCCAAGAACAACTCCGTGTTGCCTTGTGGGCTTGAGCTTTGCTCATTGTTTGTTTGGGATTATCCCCGGTTGTTTTTCCTTCTTCACAGGGCTGTGAAGGGATTGTTTGGCTGCGTGTAAGTAGTGGTTGGTATTCGGATTGTGCTGGCTTGGCTGCTTGTTGAAGACCTGTTAAACTCAGCAGTGTTTGGTTTGGTTGCTTGGTGCCGCTAGGCTATGTATGAGCCTGCAATTGTCCCCTAATCCTTGAGGAATCATGCCCAGCTCGGGGGTGGCAGCGTTGCTGAGAGATTGATGAGCAAGATAGCCTATGGTTGGGTGGAACGTTGCAGCGACGTAGCTGGTTGTGGGTGAATTCTTCATCAAAATATAAGTACTACTGCTAATTCATCTTTGCAATTTATATCTATTGTATATGGATTTATGATGAACATGTTTATACTGGAAATGTATGTGTGTTGCTTCCACTGAATTTTGATTCATTCTGCATCTATGTATGCTTGTAAGTTTTAATTCCAGCATTGATTTCTTTTGATTACTTCATGGGGTGGTTTTCCCGGCTGTATTTGGGGTTCGTCGCATCCTCTTCACTGATTTGAGGGATGGGGACATGACATGACACATTTGAAAGGATATTCAGAAGTAAATATGCAGCCCTTATGAAAGGTTTGTGCACTTTGAAGAAAGAAAGAAAAGAAAAAGTGCATAGTTTCACCCAAAGGTTTGCTGGTTATCTTAAGAATTTTTCTCCAACTGATAAGCCTTCTGATAAAGTTCTGATCGAACACTATACTTCAGCTCTAGGGCCTGAATTGGCCATGTTTTCTAAGATGCAAGTCAAACCTATGTTGTCAGAAAATTATGAAGAAGCTGAAAAAGAAAGCATAGAAGATTATCCTAAGCAGTCGGGAGAAAAAACTTTTGGTAAGAAAGCCTTATTACTGTCTAAGCCTAAAGAGGAGTAGTCGCATGATTTTGAAGGAATGTTGAAAATGATGCAGAAACTATTTAACATAATAATAGATTTGGAAAATTAAAAGGAGGCTTAGAAATCTTATAAGCCTTACTATAAGAGGAGAGAGGACAACAATCAACATAAACCTCCTCCACATAGTCCTGCATCAATGAACTTAACAGAGGTGGGTATGGATAACTTTTTCACCTTTCATCAACAACCCCATTCAGAAATTTTTTTCCCTTAATGGATAAATTCAATGACATTAGTAATGAATCAGCTATTGGATTCTAAACTAACAGAAGCTGATGAGGAGGAGGAAAAGGGTAATAAATCCATAGAAAAACAAGAAGAAAGTGCTCTGGTGGTATGGGACTGTGTCTCACTTTTTGATACAATACACAAAGGTACTCTGAAACATGAGGAGATATTAGAAACAACTGTGACAACAAAAAGCCAAGATTTGTTAAATAAAGACAATTCAATACTTCCAAAGATTAAGAAATTTCAAGACAATATGAAGAAAATACAGAAGAACAACACAGATGACGAAATACCTAAACTTACCATTAGCAGTCAAGATACAAAACAAGTCAACATTGAAGACAAAGTGGGAAATAAGGAAAATCTCAAATCACCTGAAGTACTAGAGGAGGATCTCCCCACTAACAACCAACCTGTAGAAGAGATTGTTGAAGCATGTGTGGGAGGTAAGACTAGGTTTAAAACCCCACCATTCCTCCTGACTTTGGAGATTTTAAACCATAATGTGCACAATTGTTTAGTAGACTCTGGGTCATCAGTCAATGTTATGCCACTTGCAGTCTACAAAAAGATTAATGGACAACCTAAACCTACTAACTGGCAAGTTACTCAGTTAGACAGGATGAATGTGAAAGTAGTCAGGGAAATGAAGAATGTCCTTATTTGATTGTCTGCAAATGAAAATATATGTCAGTACATTGATATTGTAGTAGTAGACATACCTGATGGTTATGGACTTCTTTTGAATAGAGACTAGTCAGCAAGACTAAATGGGTATTTTGCTTCAGATTGGTCACATTTGTGGTTGCCTCAGAAGGGAAATCCAAATCAAATAAAAATATCAAGAGAGCCCTACATGAAGCACAATGTTACTCAATTGGAAGAAAAAAATGAACCAGTGAATTATGTGTTGGGAAATCATCTTATTGAGCTAGAACCGGGAGACTACCAAGTAGAAGAAGCTAGCCTTGCATCAGACACCCAGACCAATCTCCTTCGATTTTCACGGGATGATGAGATTGATTGTAAATTAGTAGATGTAGTTCTTGATTCAAGTACAATAGAATTAGATAATGGTTAGGTATTTTTCATTTTGTAGTCAAGCCTAGCCCCTTAGCTTACAAGTTGCCAGATTTATAGGGGTGGGCAGAGGATTGACTAGTTAGTGGTTTAGTTCTCAAAATTTTATTTTTCTTGATTTTATTTTATACATAAATAAATTGATTTGGTTGTTTATTTTTATTTTATTTATTTCTGTTTTGTTTAGTTTAGGTTTTGGTTGATTTCAATAAAAAGAGGCAAACTTTTGGTTGCATGGAGAGCATCATAATTCTAGATTAACTAAAATACTTGATTATAGGACTGTGTACTGTTGTTTTATCTGAAAGGATTTCTTCTAGTTTAATAGTTTTCCTAAATGGCTATGAACACATTGAAGTCCTACTTAATCCTTGTAAAGTAACTACCTCTCTCTCTCTCTCTCTCTCTCTCTCTCTCAGGTATTTCCATTATTTCGTTAGTGACTTGTCTCCTAAGAGACAAAGTGTGATTGTAATATATATCTGAATATAGAAATTAAGGAAGGTCTAAACCACCTTGTTTTCTTCTTTTTGTCCATTTATAATTTTATTGCATGTTGTTATCACTCCAGGAAACTCCTCTAGGTTGAAGCTCTAGGATGCCTGGTAACTTAAATGTTTTTATGGTTTTCTAAGTGGATCAAGTTAGGTGACCTACAGGACCTCACACTCTCAAGACATGCATGAAACTCAATCAGGGATAAGGCTTCTAACTATCACTGTTCAGAGGTTTGATAATATGGTGCAGAGATGGAGAACTTATTATGCTGGCAGATTCATACATAAAACAAATATATATAAATGGCTAATCATAACAAGGAAAGTACTTATAATTCAAATCATCAATATGCCAATAGGATGACAGCTATTATACATCAATTAACATGAATAAACATGAATAACACATTCAAGCATAAGCACAGAACAAACAAGAAATGGAAGCTGAACATATGATAGCAAAAGAGCTTATATTAGGTCTGAGCAATATGAGAAGCTTGATAGTAATAATGGTCTGCAAGTCCCCAAAGTCGAACCCTTTCAATAACATAAGTCTTAGGATTTATAGCCTTTACAAAAATATTCAGATCCTAAAAAATTGGATCTGATTTACTAAAAATAGACAAAATAATTGTTTTTGAATAATTAGGTCAAAAAACCTAATTTAACTACTAGTCTATCTAATTGTAACTCGTTCACTATTTGAACCTTCTGATAACTAAGTCAGCACTGGGAATAAAATGCCACTGGTCCTCTACTAGATAAGTCACTGTTTTACTTAGATAGTTTAGTGTTGGTGACCCTTTTTTGCTTTATGTCACTACAAAACTGAAGCATACCTTCCCTGATGTTGTTCTTCAACGCCCTTCATCTTTATACTACGTCCCTGAGCTATTCATGTTTTCCCAAAACTGGTCATTTGTGCCGAAATTTGATCTTGTGCCTCTTTCTGATTTCGGTGGTTAAGAGTTCAAAATATTGGAACTGTTAGCTACCAAAAGCGCTGCTTTCAGTGGCTAATGAGCTGCCTCAGCGTCTGCCTAAGCCATTGAAAGCTCTGTTCTACAAAAATTCTTAAGCAACCTCCAAAATTATTCTTTCAAGTTTGTTTGCTTATCTTTTTATTCAGCAGGCTCTATGTTAGGAAGTTTAGTAGCAACCTTGCTTGATTCTGGAGGTTGAAGGCTTATTGCAGCTTCATCTAGGGTTTCCAATGTGAGGTGAGTGATAGGGTTTGGATTGGCATCCTTCATTTGTAGCCTCTGAAGCCTGATCATTCTATACAGCCTTGTGTTATCCTTCAAGTATCTTTTGTTTAGTCCTTTTAGAAAGATATGCCTTTCTCTCATCTCTGGGTAAGAATTGTGCAGTTGCTTATTCCTCTTGGTTAATATAGCATTGTTTTTCTTTATCTCTCTTTCTAAAATTTCCATTTCATACACTTGCCTCAACAGCTGATTTATCCTTTGTGTCTTGGGATTGCTAGAGGAAGCCTTCTCTTCTGGTTCATCTTGCCCTTTTGGTGTAGGTGATGGGAGTTCTTCAATCTCTGCTACAACTTGCACTGCTAGGTCAACACCTTCCTCTCTTTCCTCATCTGAATCTGAGTAGGGCAAGTTCAAAATGTTCCCACTATGTGTTGTGACTTCCTGGCCCTTTTTGCTGAATTCAAGGTTTCTTTTGACCTGTTTGGATTTAGAAGAGGACGGAGGCTGTTTTTCCATTGTTGGGGATATAGCCCTTCTCTTCATTTTCCCACTCCTTGAGGTGCTAAACTTTTTCAAAGGAGACTTCCCCTTTTCTTCTGGCTGTAGTCCTATTTCAAAGCCATTCCAAAACAAGAAATATGCCCATGCCATATTTCTCCTCTTCAGCAATTCTTGGATCAGGAGTTGGATAAGACCGTGATGAGACAATCTTCTAGCAATCTTGGTTGGCCGAGCCTTCACTTAGTGTGCCATTTTTGCTAGGCTCCTGTGTAAGTAGAAAGGTAAATTCAGTGGGATTTTTTATTTGAAGTTTTTTCATCAATTTGAAATGGTAGATCATGGCCCTGTTTTATCTTCCTTCACAAGTTATGCATACCACAATGGCCTTCAGTAATTGCTGCCACCTCTCTTCTAGCCAGGAGGACGGGACACTTTTCTTCCATACCACCCCTCTATGTTCAGGCTTCAGATAAGATCTGAACTCTACATCCTTTGTAATGGTGGTTTTAAACAACTTCTCCCCAGTGATAGGGAGTTCAGTCACTTCATCAATTAGGGTTTCATCTATCATAAATTCTTCCTTACCTATGATTGCCTTGGAGCCATCGAAATAGAGAGCAAATTCCTTAGCCACCTGCTGGTGTGAACCTTGAATTTTCTCACAAAAATTATAGTAGCCAACATCTTTGAAGAATTGGCAGACTTCTGGATGTGCCTACAAGTAGTTGATGTCTCCCAACTCTTTCTTGAGAGTAGGCCCTCCCTTCTTCATTTGCTGAATGTACTTCTAAGTTCCTACAAAAATCAATTCAAGTTCCGTGGAAATTTTTTTTTAGCAGGCTAACTCTCAGAGATGGTTTCTGGTGGTGAGGATTCCTATAATCGAAGGTGGAGTGTACTAGAGGATTGGGCACTAATTATGAGGGTTTTAACTGCATGAGAGATGCTTAGGTGAGAGGACGATGGCTTTTTTTGATATTTTTGAGACCCCTTGCCTAGCAATCATGTTTAATGCAACTTGGATACCCAGTGGAGATCTTATGCAGTTCTTTGGACAACTGGAGGGAAGAGTAGGGTTTCAAATCACATCGGTCCTCATTAGCTTAACAACAAACTCCTCAATCATTTACTTATGTCTTGATGTAGTTTCTTGTCTTTTCAGTGGTTTATCGTGCCCTCTGATGATCGTTGTTGTGCTCGGCGAGCCTTGATTTGATAGGTTTTTAACCGTTTCTTCTTTTGGCCTTTTCAGTGGTTAAGGCCCCCAAAGAAATTGTCTGCTAGATGCTAAAAACAAGGCTTACAGTGGCTAATCAAAGGCTGACCTATTCTCCTAAGCCACTGAAACCTTATTTCCAAATGGCACTGTAAAACTGGCTTTCGACGGATTGTGGTCTCTCCAGATATCCTCTTTTAACCGCCAAAAGATAGGCCTTTCGGTGGCTAATGAACCATCAAAGATTTCGCCTAAGCCACCGAAACCAATTTTTTTCCAACACCGTTCACTTGCTTTTGGTGGTTAATTCCCTCCTTCAACCATTCGCTAAGCTACCGAAACCAACACTTTTTGGTGGCTAATGAGCTGATTGAAAGTCTTGCCTAAGCCACCGAAAGTGCTTTTACCAGATAATCAATCGGTCTAGCTTTCAGTGGTTAACCCTGATCCTGAGTTAAACTGTTAGCTACCGAAACAAAGCTTTTCAGTGGCTAATGAGCTGTTAAAAACCCCGCCCAAGCCACCGAAAGCTAAAACTTTCAATTTTCTCAAATATAGAAAAACCAGAGACCCTCAATATGTTAGTCATCTTTAAATCTTTCATAACATGACTTGAATTCTTCATCCTATCAAAATAAATTTATTTTGGGAGATAACACATGTGCTTAACTAATTCTGTTGTACATATATGAGACTCTACATTGAATAGACAGGTAGTGTAAATTACTACTTTCATGTTTTCAATTTCTTTTATTTTGTTTAAATAGTGGCATTGCAAGTGGGCATTTTGGCAAAGTTGAACAATTGTGGGAGATTTTCTAGTTCTCTTTCAAGGTATAAATGATAGTGAGATTGGAAAATTCTATCTTTAACTTTTATTTTATTTTATTTCTATATTAATTTGAACATGGTTTATTGCCTTGATTGGAGGTTAGTGGTTGTTTAAGTCACCTCTGAATAAAATGATCACATAAGTAATCATACTCATTGTCAGTAAGAAAACTCAAAGGTATTGTTGCTAATATTTCATCTCATTTCATTTCCATTTATCTAGTAGCTAAGAGTACTTAAAGTTAATGCCCATTCTTCTTGATGTGAAATGGAACTAATATATTTCTTTTTACTACTCTATATAAATTTTGGGTGATGAGTTGCTCCATTTGCTCATCCTTTACTTCTATATAAACTTAAATTCTCCTTTCCATGACATCATCCACCACTATCTTCAAGTTACTTATGAATTTTCAGTCAAATTCAAATATCTTGGCATGAATCTAGATGACTTGGTAGATAGTTTAACATTGGACACATGCTTGTCATTCCTATAAATTTCTAGTATTTTTTCATTTTGAATCATTCAAGCACAAAATAATGACTATCAAGTTACTATAGATACATATAGAAGGCAACCTATAGAAGGCAATTTTTTTATTCTTCTTTAATTTAGATTCAGTTTCTAGCCACCGTAGGCTTGTGTTTTGAAGAGTGGTATTGCTTGTTTACATCTTTAGGATTGTTTTCTTCTAATTGTGTGGTTTTTTTTATCATTACATATAAGGTTTATTTAATTTTGAGTCAATGTGGTTGACTAGCCTCTTAGTAGGTATATAAGGACTAGATGTATCTCACCAAATAATGAAAAGTTTCCTTCAAGGAGGCACGAGATGGATAATATGGACCCTACCCCTTATGGGCCTAATGAAGAAAACCAATTGATTAAAACATTCCTAGAGAAGATGAAATATTGTAAGAGGTCAATAAAATTAACGAAAACTCAGAGGAAGGATACTTAAGATATTTTTATGGTCACATTTTGTTACCTACCAGGGGTCCATCGGTCTAATTGAGATCAAGGACTTAATAAACCTTGTTATTGTCATTGATTTCAATGTGCCTTCGACTAGTTATTAAATTCCTTCATTCTTCCATGATGATAGCTTTGATAATCGATGTCACACTACACAATCCAATCCACCATACCAGTGGATTAATATGGGAAACACTAGAGGTAATTTGAGGGTTATAGGAACTAGTGCTCCTGCTTCTAGTGCTCCCATAAGAGGAGTGAATCCCACAGTTTCTA
This sequence comes from Pseudotsuga menziesii, assembly GCA_001517045.1. Classification (NCBI taxonomy): domain Eukaryota; kingdom Viridiplantae; phylum Streptophyta; class Pinopsida; order Pinales; family Pinaceae; genus Pseudotsuga; species Pseudotsuga menziesii. The sequence continues at coordinate 341,065 of LPNX010756682.1, read as the reverse complement.
TGATCCTAGCCTATATTTTGGTTCCTCATATCACTAGAGTGTCAATGGGAGGACCTTTCCCCTCAAGTACAAATCCTAGCAGTGGAGAAAGGAATTAAACATCTATTCCATGGGGTAGTAACCGCTTTTATTTTGAAATTCCATTGACTAACATACCACATATGAATTCTAGGAATCCATTTGTTCCAATTTTCAACACACTAATGGGAATCTCATTTATCCCCTTCAACGTGTTACCATTTGGAGAAGGAAACATTATGTTATCAATACCCTCTGTAGGAACTAGAGAACACATGATTTCTAGTACAATTCAAGGGAGCATTCCCTCGATTATGGGTTTAGCTTGACCACTTTATTGACTCCCAGAATTAGCAACTGCGTTTTCTTGTAGATTCTACCTTATTATGCTTTTATCCATCTTTTCTGTGGATAAGGTAAATCTAGTTAACTAGGAAACTAGTATCTGTTGTTGCCAACCCATCCTCTATTATTTTATCTCCATTTTCCAGGATTAGCATGTTTTTCCATGACTATTGAAAATTCACTCATGCTTTTTCTAATTCGTGATGTCCTTGACTGATTTGGGAAGTGCTTTATCCACCTATGGGGGTTTAACTTATTTGGTAAGTCTACCTTTCTGATCTTTATGAGTTGTCTCCATACAACTCAATTTTACCTATGAGGGATGTACTATTTATGTACACTATTATTCATCATTATTAACTGTAAGGGTATGCTCCAATATTCATCTCTTCATTCATGTGATCTAGTCTCTTTTCTTTTCTCTATTTTTCCTATGTATGCTTGTGAGAATTAGTAGCAAGATCTATTTCTTGTGCTTCTTCTTAGCATATTTTATCATAGCATTGGAGATATAATTTATACATGGTATTAGAGTGAAAGCTTTCTCAAGTTATACATATTTGAGGAGTTATCTGTTCTCTCTAGCAGAGCGCATCCAGTCTCCTACCCCTTTCCAAAGATGAACTTGGTCTAAGCTTATAGGATTTTATCCTAGTTTTGTTTTGCAGGTTGCAGAGAGTTTCTTCTTGAGTGCATCAAATCATCAATATGGATTCTTACTCATCTATAATTATTAATCTATTCAACCACCACAAATTGAAATCCAAAACTGGAATTCTATTGCGCAGTAAAGGACTATACATAGTTACTCTAGCTTTGGAGAATGAGCCCAATGTTGTGATTGAGAAAGCTAAGTGGTAGAATAGGTTGGATGAAGCCTATGGATTGATTTTTATCTCTATTTATCTTGATATAATCTTTCATATATATTTTTTGAACACTCCAAACCAAGTGTAGACCCAACTGAAGTCTCTCTTTGGAGTTTAAGATGAGCTAAGACCACATCAATTGGAAATTGAGTTATTTTCAATGAGTCCAAGCAATTTCAATTCTATTGAGGGTTTCTTCACCAAGTTCAAGTCACTTGTTATAATACTCAAACAATGTGGGATTTATAAGGAAGATTATCAATTAATCCTTTCCATTCTTTCTAAATTGGGTCATGATTACTCAGTTTTTGTGTTTAATTTTCATGCTACTATGCTTGTTGTTCCTAAGTGGAAAATGCCTTCTTTAAATATTTTTCTTGATTCACTAACAAAGGAGAAAGATAAATTGATCTAGATGGGTGTCCTTAAATATTCCAAGGGAAAGGATCATTCTCTCATGGTTCAAGGAGAAATAATAGCAAATCCAAAGAAAAGCAAATTGTGAAAGAGAAGAAGCCAAGTAAAAAATTGAAGATGAAGATTCAAAGCCTACTTATGAAGGTTTAATGAAGAAAGTTAAGAAGAAAGGGAGAAAATCCAAGTTTTATTATTACTGAAAGGTATTTCATTCAGATAATAAATGTTTCAAGAAGAATATGGACATCATGTCTCAACTTATTGAGAAGCGCAAAATCGAAGTTCCAGATGAGCTAGTGAAGCCTGCTGATTCTTTAGAACATTGTCATAATGCGCAGTTCCAAGGTGATATAGCCTATTACTTGAGTGTCAGAGTTAAATCCTTTTCCTTGTGTATATGATATATATTTATCCTCTGATATATCAGAATCATAAATATCGGATCCTTTCTTTGATAATCCTCCTATCAATCGACTAGATTCATCTCCCTAAAATTGTGATTTTTCACTAAACTAACTTATCTTTGAGAAACTATTCCTCATTTCATTCACATGATTATATATATGATTTAGAAGAATTTTTTTAGGATGATATAAATTTCATGACACAATTCATACCACCATCCATACCATCTACCATACCTATGAATAATTCTAAGACTATACAAATCCCAAGTTCACTAGTTGTTTCCTCATTGGTCTCTTATGTAGTGTTACTTATCTTACATGGTTTGAAGTTTTGCCTATATTTCAGTGGTTGGTTATCCATGAAATTAGTCCTATTTTGACTGATATTAAATATGTTTGTATCTATTGTAAACACATATGGTTCATATCTCAAGTCCTGTAATGTCCCCATTCAAATAATTGCATAGCAAGCAAATTCCATCAATCCTACTAGTTCCCTAGGTTGGGTGGAAACATTGGGAAGTTAATAAGGGAGATAATAAATGGTGTTTATACATTAGAAGGAATAAATATTTGTTTAATTGAATTAATTAAATTAATTCAAGTGAAAAATTAAATGTCTATGGAGAATGGAGACACATGGAGACTATGAGGCCCACTCAATCTAGAATTCCTATGTTAAATGACATCCTCCTCTTGCAATATCGAATCTATGGGAAGCCTAATATTTTTGGATGGATTATAAGGTTCATATAATTTTTCATATACTTCGTAGGTCAAATTTGGGATTAATTGTAACTTACATGGGGAGAGGAAGATCCAAATGGGAGTTTCATGGACACTTGGCTAGATTTCCCTTACATTTATGACATCTATGACACCAATTATGGATATTCTATGACAGTTATGACACAAGTCATATATTAAGGCTTAAATATGACATATATAAGATGTCAGTCCTGAATAGAGAATCTCATAGGGTGTTCATGGGAGTTGGAGAATGCCAAGAGGCTCCTACTCGAATTTGGAATAAGAGGGAAGGTGAAGAGAGAGGCCACATGGCATAGCATGAGCAGCCACACCAATTCCACTTGGTTTGGGTTTATGGATGGATTTGGAACCTTAGAATACCAATAATTTTTATAAAATTTAGATATCATCCATGAGAAGGGCCTTTTGATCATTTGTGAAAATTGTTATTGTGAAGAGAGAGAGAGCTAGTGGATGACTAGTTCATGCCTTAGCCAATTTCGAGGGTGAAATATTCCCATCCTAGTTGGTGTTTGGAGAGGAAAATCAGGTATTTAAATGAGATTAAATGGATTCATAAGTTACAGGTTTAATGTACAGCATATTGTGTACATATCAAGTTCAACTTGTTCTTCCTTTCATCTCAAGTTTTCTCACCATATTTCAGCTCTATGGAGTGAGGCGCACTTGGTGAGATATTAATCTCTTTGAGGGAGATTATATTGATTCAGTTTCTGATGTAAATTATATTCTATTTAATTTCAGAAATATTTCAGTTTTAAAGGCCAAAAAATCTCATGTATTATTGCTCAATAATGAAGAAACAGTGCCATTTCCCCACTACCTTGTTGTAAATTCTTGTAATCTTGGTGGATTCGAATGGATTTATAAAATATTGATCATTTATGAATGAATGGAATGTAATTAAAATATATTATGGGATTCATGTTCAGTAACTGAGAATTTGTTTCCATTGGGTTGAATTTCATAGCAATTGGAGCAAACTATACCTCATTTCCCCAAGGGTCCAAAACTAGTTTTTTTATATCTAATAGAAGAAGTGATAACATACATGGTAGTTCTATTGGTTATGCATATGAGTATTTGATAATTTATTCTACGCATATCATACTTAAATTTAATAGTTTGAGTGGTTTTCTACACATTTGGGAATCCATTTCTACCACTTGCCCCGTGGGGGATTTGAGCCCAAAATTGCCAGTAAAATCATCTATCTTGTTCATAATTTTGTACAGAATTTTTGAGTGATTGGAGGTCCATAATACATCCCTGAAAATAATAATTAAGTTACTGTATCATTCATACACCCTCTCTGAATATTTGGGAGCAATTGGGCTGACTTGGAGACCAAGACACTAAAACTAGTCAAGAGCCAAAATTGTGAAAAAATTGGAAAATTGGGAATTTTGGTAAAAAATTAAAAAAGGGACATTCAAAGACCATCCATAATTCATATTTTACACCTAACAGTTTTCCCTAGTTGCTCATAGTTTTCCTAGTCTATCCCTATATCCTCATGGATTCATTGAATCCTTTGTATTTGTTGTTCCATATTGTAATGTTTTTGATATATCAGAGTTTTGTAATCCTCATATCATAGATGGGAAGGTGATACATCATATTGGAATAATTACATGTGATTCACATCACAATTTTGCAACTATTTAGGGAATTGATTGTGTAACAAATTGTCTTAATTTTTGTACTCTTTGGTAAGGAGTATGCACATATATCTTTTCCAAATCAGATTGTGTTTGTAGTTCATAGTTTGTCATAAAAAAGAACCATTCAGATAATTCTCCTACTTTATCAGTTGATGAGATACCAAGAGTCTCTCCTCTTCCTTATTGCTTGTTCTACACTCTAGTGCATGATCATGGAGTTCATGATTTCTTCATCAATTATTTCATCGAGAAGTAGTTCATTCAGCTCATTCAAGTGAAGATAAATTTATGTTTAAGGCATATTACTTCAAATTTTGTGCCTTGTCATTTCTTGATGGAGGAAGAAATGAGGATTTTCCCCATGTGGTTTTGCCTCTTTCCTCAGATTTTTGGACATGAATAATTGTTAAAGGGTGACCATAGCCTTGTTGTTGGGCCCTATATACACCTATATTTTTGACATACCATCATAAATTAATACTTAAATGTGGGTTTTTGGGTATTATTAAACCCACTATTAACTTAGGATAAAATATTTAATCATTATTTGATTAAATTCCTACCCACTAGCTAATTAGTTAGCATCCACTTGCACCTTAAAGTCAACACATGCCATATATACCCTAGGAATGATTTATTTATGATTCTGTGTTGATCTTGACCACTTTATTGACTCCTAGAATTAGCAATTGTGCTTTCCTGCATATTCTTCCTTATTCTACTTTTATCCAACTTCTCTATGGATAAGGTAAAGCTAGTTAACTAGGAAACTGGTATCTTTTGTTTCCAACCCATCCTCCATGATTTTCTCTCCATTTTCCAGGATTGGCATGTTTTTCCATCACTCTTGACAACTCACTCATGATTTTTCTAATTCATGAGGTCCTTGACTGATTTGGGAAGTGCTTTAGCCACCTATGGGGGTTTATCATATTTTGTAAGTCTACCTTTCTGAGCTTTATGAGTTGTCTCCATAAAACTCAATTTAACATGTGTGGGATGTACTATTTATGTACACTATAATTCATCGTTATTCAATGGAAGGATACACTCCAATATTCATCTAGTGATTCATGTGATTCAGTCTCTTTTCTTCTCTCTATTTTTCCTGTGTGTGCTTGTGAGAATGATCTTAGTAGCAAGATCTATTTCTTGTGCTTATTCTTAGAATTTTTCTATCATAGAATTGGAGCTATTATTTATAAAGTTAGATTTGACAACCATAGATATACATTCTATGATGAGAGCTATTGGAAAGGAAGTATGGAGTGGAATAATTAAGATCAATGTACACTGAGCAAAGAATTCATGACACAAATTTCAAATTAATCGCACAATAATTGCTTAGATAATCACAACATTAATCTTCATTCATTAATCAATAATACAATGATAGTACAATATTCAAATCTACCAACTCTAACTGACTCTTTATCTAACTCACTGTGGAAAAATCACAACTGAAGCTCACTAGTCTAACTCCAGATGTCTAAATTAGTATACAATTAGTTAACTGATGAGGTAGGTGGAAAAAAGGTGCCACTCTCCCTACATGCATGCAAAAATGGTGCTAGGTTAACTCATAGTGATATAAATGAAAGTAACTGGAGGATTAATCAACATAATTTCTTACCTACAACATCCAACTGAAGGTGACTGCTGGTGGCACTCAGAGTGGGATCCTATAATGTAGGGATTGGTCCTTAGGGATCATAAACTTATGCAATCAGGTGCAGTAAGTGGCAAATGACCCTTAGGTGTGTCCCCCATAATCTAGTACAGTGATAATAACCCCATAAGTTAGGAAAAATGACGAAATAAACTGTATTGGACAAAGACGGATTAATTAATCCTAACACATCCCCCATAAACCAACATGCAATATGTAGCTAAGTTGGATGATTTGGAAGAACTCAGAGGAATAGGATGTACATGAACCAATAACCATGTGCATCTCTCATGAATACCAAATGCAAGTAATATACAAAAGATACCCTTTAAATAACATTTGATAATGAAAACTGTTGACAAAAGCGAGGAAACCACCAATGAGGTCTAATGGAATCTATGACACGACATGAATCCCAATGTGTGAATAGATTTCTTGGCATGAAATGCAACTTGCAAGGGAAACTATTTTGTAAATGACCAATGATCAATGTAGGCTGAGGGTGTTAGCTATGACAAAAAATCCATAGGAATATAGAATATACTCATAATGGGATGGCTGACATGTAAAGTCAATATATCTAAGGAATGGCTAACTGAGGTTATATAATTCCTTTGAACAAGAGCATGAGGAAGATGGGGAAACTCAGGCAAAATAGAATCAATACTAAACATTGACAAAAATATATGATGCAGGATGTTAAATTTTCATATGCTTAGCTAAGACATCAGTATATCATTTAATTTTACATAATAAAATCATATAAACAGGATCACTGAAAGAAACCGTATCACAAGAACAACACAGATTTATCCTGGGAAAATCCTAAAGGGAAAAAACCTAGCAAAATCTTCCTCAATATAGATGCCTCAAAAAGGTAAAAAGGTAAAACCAACAAGGAGATCAAAAATCTGATCCTCCTCCTTCTCCAACAACTTCTCTCCTCCACAAGTGCGCTATTCCAAGTGAGTGTGTGTCTCAAATGAGGAGCACTACACCTCTATTTATATTCATCCGTTCACTTAAGTTAACTCATTTGACATGTAGGCTCGAGTTACACATGTAGGCTCAAGTAACCACACTGGGGTGCTGATGACCCACCTTTACAATTAGAGGGGACTGCCTCATGACTCTTATTAGTTCTTCCGATTAGGAGCATCAAGGTACAATGTAATACAAGTGGTTCTCCCGGTAGGACCATTGGGGACCACAAAAAAGATACATATAGAATATTCTTCGAAGTTACAATATTTCAACACTCCCCCTTAATGAGAAGGGTATTATATAGCAACATCAACAACAACAAGAGTAGATATAGGGGAAATCATCAACATCAGTAGGGTAACACATCTATAAATCATTGGAAGCTTTTCAACATCATGTAGTCTTCATCTTCAATCTTCAGTCTTCATCATCAGCAACATCTTCATTCTTTGATTAGCAACATCTTCAGCATTTTGATCTTTCAATTAACAACGACATATTCAGCACTTGACTGTTCAACCAGAAACAACATCTTCAGCATTTTGACCTTTCGCTCAGCAACATCTTCAGCACTTTGAATTTTCGATCAGCAACAACATCTTCAGCATTTTGTCCTTTCAATCAACAAAATCTTCAGCATTTTTGACTTTTCGATCAGCAGCAACATCTTCAGTACTTTGATCTCTCGATCAACAATATCATCATCAAAAATTCGCCCTTTCGATCAGCAGCAACATCATCATCATCATATTCTTATCTGTTGATCATAATCATCATCACATTCTGATCTTTTGATCAAAAACATCATCATCATACTCTGATCTTTTGATCAGAAACATCATCATCATACTCTGATCTTTCAATCAGAAACATCATCAACATAGTGCATCATCATCATACTCTGATCTTTAGATCAGTACGTCATCATCATCATACTCTGATCTTTCGATCAGTACGTCATCATCATCATCAACAACAACCTGCAATCCACAACTCAAAGACAGAAATTATTTGGATCATTTTTGGACTTAAAGTCCAGGGATGATATAATCCCACCACATTCTCAACAACCGAAGTTACCGGATTGATTACGGGAGAATCATTCCCTATCACTTTAGGACTAAGTCCAAGGACGATGCAATCCTACCACATTCTCGAGGACCGAAGTCATCGGATACAATTACGGGATAATCACTCCCTATCACTTTAGGACTTGAGTCCAAGGATGATGCAATCCTACCACATTCTCGACGACCGAAGTCACCGGATACAATTACGGGATAATCACGCCCTATCCCTTTAGGACTTGAGTCCAAGGATGATGCCATCCTACCACATTCTCGACGACCGAAGTCACCGGATACAATTATGGGATAATCACTCCCTATCACTTTAGGACTTGAGTCCAAGGATAATGCAATCCTACCACATTCTCAACGACTGAAGTCACCGGATACAATTACATGATAATCATTCCCTATCACTTTAGGACTTGAGTCCAAGGATGATGCAATCCTACCACATTCTTGACAACCGAAGTCACCGGATACAATTACGGGATAATCACTCCCTATCACTTTAGGACTTATGTCCAAGGATGATGCAATCCCTCTTCATTCTCGAAGACTGAGGTCTCTAGATCTATTATGGACAGATGTCCTGGGATGATACAATCCCTCTTCATTCTCGAAGACCGAGGTCTCAGGATCACTTTAGGGCAAGTGCCCAGGGATGATACAATCCCACCACGTTCTTGAGGACTGAGGTCACTGGATCTATTATGGACAGATGTCTCGGGATGATACAATCCCTTTTCATTCTCAAGGACCGAGGTCTCTGGATCACTTTAGGGAAAATTCCCAGGGATGATACAATCCCAATGAAATATCACTACTACCCCTTTCGAGGAAGGCCTTTTCGAACAACACCAAGCTTGTCTTGAAAGTGTTCGAACTCTACTTGAGGCAGAGGCTTCGTCAGTACATCATCATCCAAACCATCATCATCTACATCTTCAGTATCTGAATACTGATCTATCACCATCTGTATCTCCAGTATGCGAATACTAAAAGCATCATCATCTATATATTTAGTATAGAAATACTGAAAGCATCATCATCTTTGTATTTAGTATAGAAATACGGAATCACCATCATCTATATCTACAGTATGTAAATACTGAAATATCATCTATATATTCAGTATGGGAATACTGAAATCATCATCATCTATATCTTCAGTATGGGAATACTGAAACATCATCATCTCTATATTCAGTATAGAAATACTAAATCACCATCATCTGCATTTACAGTATCATCATCTTCATCTTATCTTGTATGTAGAAATACCATATTTCTATGTGTTACGTCGGAACACAGGGTTCTTTGTCATCACAACTGTGGTTATCACATAGAATCATTGTTGTGCCATCTTCAGGTCAAAGAGACCTGATATCAGCTTCTGAAGCCATATGGCTTCACAACTTAATAGAGCAATTTGCTATGTATTCTGCTTCAACCGTGCTAAGATAAACACTGGACTGTTTCCTACTAAACCATGAACTCATAGCAGACTTCAAACAAAAGCATATACCTGATGTTCTTTTCCTGTCTGAGATACTTCCATCCTAATCTACATATGTGTAGTCATACAATCTATACTCATGGCTACCATCATAGTATAGACCAAAGTCTATAGTCCCTTTTAGATATCTCATCACATGTTTTACAGCTACTAGGTGAACCCGTCTTGGTTGAACAAGATATTGACTTAAGGTGTTCACAACAAAACAAATGTCTAGTTTGGTATTTTTTAAGTACATCAATGACCCAATGATCTGTCTGTAGTGAGTCACATCCACTAACTCTAATGATTCATCAGCTAACAAATTCAGGTTGGAGTCCATGGGTGTGGCCATGACTTTGCATTTCAACATATTGAATCTCTTCAATATATCTACCACATACTTTCCCTGGTTGAGAAATATTCCTTCTGAACTTTGTCATACTTCCAGACCTAGGAAATAATGCATTAACCCAAGGTATTTCATCTCAAATTCTTCGGCTAGTTTCTTCTTGCTTTCCATGATCTGTTTCTCATTCCCTGTCAAGAATAAGTCATCCACATATAGTAATAGAATGATAGGTACATCTTCTACAACGTTGTAGGAAAGGTTAGGATTGACTTTACTCTTGGCAAAGCCAATGCTCATCAGGAAACTATCTATTCTTCCATACCAAGCTTTGGGATCTTGCTTCAGGCCATAGAAGGCCTTCTTCAACTTGCATACTTGATTCCTTCTGTCTTCAACTTCAAATCCTCGTGACTATTTTATGTAAAACTCTTCCTCAATCATACCATTAAGGAAGGCTTGTCTTTACTTCATCATGGAAGAAACTACCATGATAGTTTTGAAGGAAGTGTACCTTGCTTCTTGGAGTAAGTGTCTCTTCAGAATTAATTCCCTCTTTCTGATAGAAACCTCTAGCCACAACTCTTACCTTACTTCTATTAGCAACATATCTTATCTTGCAACTCCATTTGGAAGATACCTCATTCTTTCTTTCTGGTTTGAGTACTATATCCCAAACATCATTCTAGTATCATAACATCTTCTATGAGTTTGTCTTCTTAGGTCATCAACATATCCTAGTCTTTTGCATTCAACCTTGAAGGTTGGAACCCACTTTAATCTTGGTAAAGTCTCGATCCATCACAAAGTTATCCATCATGTCATACCATGTCGAAATCAGATATAATTTTCTATAGTCACTCCCCCTGAAGTGGAGTATCATCTTCCCTCTTCATTCTGTACAGGTGCTTGATATATACTGGTCAATAGAGTATGTCATGTCATAGTCTATTCTTTCTGGGGAGAATCACAAACCTTGCTTTGTACACTTGTTCCATCATATCGTATACATCATTCCCCATGATCATCTATTATTCTTTGATCACAGCTTCTTTCATAGCATTCTTTTCTTCATCTTGAGTTATCTCTTGTACCCATGGTGGTCTTCATCCTTCAAGGTGGATCTACCACTCTCTGAAGCTCTTTCTTCTGTCATGGTGTCTCTGACCCTAGGAGCTTTAGATTCATGTTTATTGGAGTGAATCTTGAATTGTCATCACTTGTTCTTCAGAACAAGTCTCATCCTTCTTTTCTTGTAGGAGGTTGGTCATGACCTTTCCTACAATTCAAATGCACCAGTTGCATGGTTAGAACTATTTCATAAAACATATGCATAACGACAAATTCTTATGCATCATGCAACTATTTAGTCAATACAAAATTCATCCATATCTCACATAAACTTTCTAGATGCCTTCCATCTCCACCATGACATTATTGAGATTGTGCACTAATCCAATATGTCAGCAAAGAGGTTTGATAAGTAGCAATGGAGAGTTGTATAGCACCATGAGCTACTTACCCATCACATGCATATTAGTAGTATGCAGTCATTAATGCAAACAATCTATCATGCATAACACATCAACTGAATATAATCAAATGTATAACAAAACAATATCATGAAATGACAATTGAATACTTATCTTTATTTGTTTCATGGGTATACTCCTTCTTGAGTCTTCAGATTCATCGTCTTCTTCATTCATGATAGCGTCATTTCTTATCCAAATGCTGAGGTGGATAAGAGGTTCTTCAAGAATTGAGATCTTCATATTCCTCATTGATTGAGGGATCTTCTTTGGAAGATGAAAGCTTGATCTTCAGAGACGAGCTTCTTCTTCTTCCCAAAGTCTACTGAAAATAATCACTTCCTTCTGGAACACATTCCTTGAATGATCCTGGGAGGCCATTCAAGGTGGCCATCACCACTTCTGCATTCTTCACTTCTTCTTTCCTTGCTTGAAGTTGTTCTTTGATTTGAGAGATCCTTATGACTGCATGGTCTCTGCATTCTGGATCTTCACATTATTCAGCTGGTTTCTTAAGGTCATATTCCAATCTATGTTCTTCCTTTCAAATAGCTTGGTCAAAGAATCAAACCTCATCGATGTATTTAGGGAAGAAACTTTTAGTACAAGTTGATTCGTGACTGAATCATCAATGATCTTCTGGGATTTGACAAAGTTCTTCTTGTGAAAGGCTTCTAGCCTCATCTCCCTCTGAAACTGGAACCTCTATGCTCATGTAGGTGTCCAATCCATTTTCTTCAGAGAGATCATATACTTCTAGGCTTGGAAGTTGTCAACTTCACCAAGCTTATCATCAAGCTGATGTGATAGATCACTTTGAAATGAGAACCTCAAATGAACATAGCAAAGGATTAGATCTTACCGATTTGAGGTGTCCGTCCTGGTTTCGGAGCTGGCTGATCTAGGGTTTGTCACAGAAAACCTAATTTAAAAACTTGGAATATTTCAGATATGATTGGATATACGTATATATTTCTTCAAATGGAGCTGTCCAATGTACTCCATTTCTGAAAACAGTGGAGGGAAGCTCCTGGAACAGGAAGCCCTAATTTTCCAATTTCTTCTACATAAATTCATGTTACTGTTTCTATGATATATATGAAATTTATGCTCCTCTATATCTGAAATTATGTACTGAGGTAACCCCGCATGTCTTGGATCCAAAACCGTAGGTTTCATCAGAATTGGTTTCACCATTTGGGATTTATGATCCTTTTTCCAAGGTGACCTATTACATGACTGTTCAGAACAGTGAAATTGTACAGCATGCCACATGTCACTGGTTCATCTTCTGACTCTGATATTTGGACCACCAAAATTAAATTCCATTCCCTTTCTGGAACATATTCATAAATTCCATTTGGACCTCTGTATCCCAAGATATTGCAATTCTCCCCAGGTGTCCTGTTTAGGGATGAATTCTGGAAGAGGCTGGAACCCTAACTTGGACAGAACATATCTCCTGGAATACAGTGAATATGAGGATTAATTTTGGATACAGTGTTCATTAGGATTTTATATTCAGCCCCTAAAATTTTGAGCTCCTGGTCCTTTTCCAATATCATAATATATCGAATTTACCAAAACGTAGCAGTTTTAGTATTTAGGGTTTTTCTAGCTCGGGGTCAAACTAGGGTTTGAATTTCCCGGAGTTTCACCCAGCCAAATTTCTTGATCCAATTATCTAAACTTCGGTTTTGATGAGGAGAACAATCCTATGCTGGTCTCACTCAAAAATTCCTCTTCTGTAGAAATCCCTAATTTCCACATCGAAAACTGAAAATGCTTGGAATCGAATTCCGCTTCGATATAAAGATGCGCCCTTCAATGGAGAGTCATCCTAGCATACTTTTTCTGATTGATTGTGGAGAGAGAACCAAAAAATAAGAATCACTAGATTCTATATCTTGTGAAAGCTGCTCGATTCAGGTTATCTCTGATTCCATGTTAAATTTTCATATGCTTAGCTAAGACATCAGTATATCATTTCATTTTACATAATAAAAGCATATAAACATGATCACTGAAAGAAATAGTATCACAAGAACAACACAGATTTATCCTAGGAAAACCCTAAAGGGAAAAAAACCCAGCAAAAGCTTCCTCAATATAGATGCCCCAAAAAGTTAAAAAGGTAAAACCAACAAGGAGATCAAAAACCTGATTCTCCTCCTTCTCCAACAACTTCTCTCCTCCACAAGTGCGCTATTCCAAGTGAGTGTGTGTCTCAAATGAGGAGCACTACACCTCTATTTATATTCATCCGTTCACTTAAGTTAACTCATTTGACATGTAGGCTCGAGTTACACATGTAGGCTCAAGTAACCACACTAGGGTGCTGATGACCCACCTTTACAATTAGAGGGGACTACCTCATGAATCTTATTAGTTATTCTGATTAGGAGCATCGAGGTACAATGTAATACAAGTGGTTCTCCCGGTAGGACCATCGGGGACCACAAAAAAGATACATATAGAATATTCTTCAAAGTTATAATATTTCAACACAGGAGGCATCAACAGAGGCTCCATAGGGGTTGGAAGCCTAACTATTCAGAGGATTAAGCTTTGAGTAGCAAGTTCAACATCGTAAGTCCATAATAAACCAAAAACCATGATGGATAGATGCATAAGTTGGTGCTCTATTCAAAGGTGACATGCATGTTGCGAACATAAGATAATATCATTTTTCCGTTCGACTTTTTATTCTTTTGGATTTTTTTGGTCTTTTTCACATTATGGAAGCCTTAAAAAGAATAAAATCATGCTTATAGTACAAAATAGAAGAAATGAGTTCCATGAGAAATCAAACTTGTTCCATGTAGTGGAACATACCTATGCTTAATGCAAGGAAACACATGCAAAATAATGACACTCACGGAGATGTTTCATCTGGGATAAAGGTAAAATCAAGCTTCAAAGGATAAATGAAGGCTCTGCTTGGATAGGATTGAGAAATCCTTTAGAAATTTGGCTTATAATAATGAAGTAGGGAGCTGACATTAGGATCAATAAGGCAAGCAGACTAATGATACACAATTGAAACTTGACATAAAGTGAGTCCCTATGGGTGATGTCCAACATAAGAGATGAGAAGAAACATGAGGTTTAAATGCAAAGACATGGTGGGACTATAAAGGACTCCCAGACCTAAGGAGGAGCTTCAACAGTGGGCACCAAATGATAAGGCGGGTTCTAACTAGGGTAACCATGGCCAGGAAATCACTACCACTTAAATAACAACATTTCTATAAGTAGTTAGAAGGTTATGTGTCACTAAAAAATGGGTTTCTACCTAAGGTTTATGGATCGTAGCCGTAGGACAATACAAAAGTGCAAGGTGAAATGATATCCTATATGATGATAATGATATATACCTATCAAAGGCATGGAAACACTAAGGACTGGTAAAATACACTAAGATCCAGAGAAATTGCATCAAAAGGTACCTCACACCACCATATTAGTCCATAAGGTTTATAAAATATTAAAATTGGGGTGGAAAACTATATAAAGTGGGTAAAAATTTATATAGATAGTAAAAATATGAACTTTTACCATACCATTTTCATTTTTTATCACAATAGTGATTTGGAGCCCATTTCACCCTCAATATTCAAACGTCAATTTCGGGAGCTACATGAGACTAAATCATAAATTGTTTAGACTAAGTAAGTCTACAAACCTTGCTCGTCAATTTCAATGTTTTAATTTTTTATTTTAGGGGTCAATTTTTTTTTCAACACAAAGATTGAGAACTTCGGTCCAAGCGGGTCACATAATATCAGGTTGCATACATGGGTGTGTCCACATGGGAAAAGTGAGTACTTCCCACATGGCCATGTGATTGTTGAAATTGTGACTCACATGGTTCACTATGCATGAGGTTTTTTAAATGTTTTGACACACAAATCTCTTTCCCTCTTGCAAGATGGTGATTGAATGGAGGGAAAGAGAGCATGATGATGTAGATAGGCAAGTGCAAAGGGATTTTTCCACCCAACAATATTTATAAATATGTGAATCTATAATTTTTGGAGTCTTGGAAGAATGAGGGCACAACCTAGGTTGCTCCAAATGCTTATCAATTACTAGGTTCTTGACACGAAGGCATTCAACCTTGATGGACAACTGCTTAAAATTAAGGTGGATGAAATTTACTTTATCACTAGATTATCTTGCCTGGTGAGGTAGCACAACAGTATTTGAACCCAAAATCCAACAACAAAATTCAACATTTTGTACGGATGTGTCAGACAACAATCATTGAAAAGTACATCAATCAGGAATTTTTTTAGCGCCGCCGAATTTTCGACGCGTTTGTAGTCGGTTTTTTGATGGCTAGGGTGTCGAATATCTGACACTTCGGAGTCAATTTTTTGACATCGATGTGTCAGATATTTGACACTTACCCCATAGGTTTTTTGACGCATTGGTGTCATATTTTCAACGTTAATTCACAGGTTTTTTTGAAAGAAAATAATGTCAAATTTGAAATTGTTGGTCCCATATTTCCAATGGTAACTATGTTCAGGGCATCGGATATTCGATGACTGGGATATTATAAATTTAAACTTTTTTAAACATTCCAACATGTTTGTTGTAGAAGCAACAGATGATTTGCGAAAATTATTTATTCCTCGGCGGACATTTTTAGGAATTGTTTTATTCTTCAACGGGTAGTTGTGGGAATTTTTTTTCTTCGACAGAGAGTTTGCTGGGATTTTTTTATTCTTCGACAAACCTCTGTTTGAGAAAATTGTGATGAATGGAACTTGATTTTTTAAGGCAATTGGTTGTATTGATTCACAAATTTTGTGACAAAATGTCAAATAGAAATATTCCGGATCCAAACGAAAATAACTCACAATTGCTTGCTAGACTATGGGATGCAACGAAACGAAGGGGTGATGGAAAATGTTATTGTCTGTGCACTCAATGCAGGGCATTTAAGAGGACAAGGATATTGATCCCAACAGCCACAAAACATTTCAGGGAACAGGGACACGCTAAGGGGGGGAATGAATACCATGCATTTGTAGGTTTATCATTATAAAGTTTTTATATTCTTTGTTTTGGTAATTGTATGTATTATTTTAATATTTCATATGTTAATGTATATCTATTGATGTTTCCATGTATTTATATTAAAGGAAAGACACCCTACATCATATCGTCTAGAGGAAGTGCTTTCAGAATAAGTTCAGGATCAAGATCATGGAGCGCCCTATGTTTAATGGAGAACAAGTGAATGATCATATTGAACAAGATGATCATACTGATAATGTAGTTGAAGATTATGGTACAAATACATTGATCCATGATTCATTTAATGTTATAATATATGATGACGATGACGATGATAATGAAAATGATGATGACTTTGATGATATTCATGATATACCTCTTCTCGATAAGGCATATAAACCCCTTTATGAAGGCTCCAAAATAGTTATTCTCTCTGTTGTATTGTTGATAATGAACTTGAAGGTTATGAATGGTCTTTCAAACACTGCAATCAAATGAATACTATGGTATGTAAAATAATCCATCACATATATAGGATTGTGATAAAGTTTGTCTGTATTTCTCTAATAATTGTATTGGTAACTCATTATTGATCATCATATGGATGAAGCGTGTTTCATTATTATTATTTATTTATTACATTAAATTTTTTTTTTCTTTTGTAGCTTGATAGCTGAATTTTTGTTACCATCATCAAATATTTTACCTCGCACATATCGAGATTTATCTTCCATCATGAAAGAGATTGGAATGAATTATGAAGCAATTCATGCATGCCCCGATGACCATGTTATATATTATAATCAGCATGAATTTGCAACAGAATGTCCGGAATGGCATGTAAGTAGATATCATACAGATAAAGTAACAAAATAGGTGCCTCAAAAGGTTCTTCGTTATATTCCTATCATTCCACATTTGCAACGACTGTTCAGGTGCAAAAACATAGCCCAATTTATGGATTACCATGCAAGGAACAAAAGTCAATATGATGTTATCCAAATTCCTGCAGATGGTTCTGCATTTAGAGATATGGAGGAAAAGTGGCCTCACTTTAAAGAAGAACCATGCAATCTTAGGATTTCTTTGGAAGTAGATGGTGTTAATCCATTTTCACAGACGAAATCCATTTACACAGTGTGGCCTATTTTTGTTATCAACAATAACATTCCTCCATGGTTGTCAATAAAGAGGGAGCACATAATGTTGTCGATGATTATTCTAGGTTTTTGTGCCTACAACTGTTTTATTTATAATGTAGTTGTGGAATCTCATTTGTTGTATTATGTTTCCCAATTTCATATATATATCTTTTATTTTACTCTTGTGCATGTTTTATATATCTTAATGGTTCTCATAATGATATATTTTATATGTACTTCAAATCAATCAGGTAAGTTCCAAGTCAAATATATGAATGTATACATCGAGCCTCTTATAGATGAGCTACTAAAGCTATGGAATGGCATCACTATGTATGACATATGTAGACCAATACGACAAAGGAAATTTCAATTCCATGCAATGGTTGTATGGACAATACCCAATGCCCCTGGGTTAACTTCATTTTGTGGTTTGTATTTTTAAGTTCCACTTTAATTGCATTTAATTATATGGAGTAGTTAGAATATTTTATATATGATTATAATTGACATAGATATTCCATATCTAAATATTGTAGGTCTTCAGACAAAGGGTAAATTTCCATGTCCATTTTGTGGTCCTAAGATAAAATCTCGTCGCTCAAAAAGCTTAAGGAAGGAGGTGTTTGATGAGTATAGGCATTTCCTCTCTAAGAATCACAGGTATAGAACAACTGAAAAAAAATATTTTTAATGGGAAGCAGGAGACTGCATTAAAACCATAGAGAATGAAACCTCACCTTTGGAAGATGCAATACAATAGAAATCTTTATCATGGTACGTATGGATCATCGTTTATGAATTGTTATGTATTTTAGTTTTTATTGTGAGTTGTTTACTGTAGTGGCCATATTTGATTTATGATGTAATTTATTTATAAACTAATATTCATGATGTCCATCATGATCATGAAGGCATTAATGGGGTTCCACGAGGAATGAAAAGTTATCCTATTCAATTCAACATGTTTCCCTACTATGAGCACCTACAAATTGATCGTTTGTTTGATACAATGCATATTGGAAAGAATGTTAGTGAAAAATTATGGATACTACTAGAGATAAGGAGGGAGAAAGATAAAGTTGTGAAAGATTGCAAAGACATTCAAGAAAACAACCATGCAA
This sequence comes from Pseudotsuga menziesii, assembly GCA_001517045.1. Taxonomy (NCBI): domain Eukaryota; kingdom Viridiplantae; phylum Streptophyta; class Pinopsida; order Pinales; family Pinaceae; genus Pseudotsuga; species Pseudotsuga menziesii. Next base: position 322,181 of record LPNX010756682.1, on the reverse strand, counting down.
TGAAAGACGTCATCCAATTTCATAGCAACGGAGACCAAGTTAATATAAACTCAATTCCATGGATGTTTACGGAGAAACAAAGCAATGTTGTCAAAGAAGTAATGCTGAAAATTAAATTTCCCACTGGATTTTGTACGAACTTGAATAATATAATAACAGAAAAGGTGATTTTGCGGGGGTCAAAACACATGATTGGCATTCATCAAGGTAATTATTATTGTTATGTCCATATAATTTTTTTTCATTTTACTACACATATTTTTTTTCTTGTTTGTATACTCTTTGTTTAATAAATGGAGTGGTTTGTATATTGATACAGTATGTTCTACCTCTCTCTCTTCTATACAACTTCGACAACAATGTCAAAAAAGTTATCTATAATCTTGGCAAATACATGAGGTAACTAGCGATTACTTGCATGTGCTTAGTGGTTCTTTAATTCTCTGTATAATTTATATTGTTTTTTTGTGCATTATTTCATCATATGTAATTTAATGTTTTTTTTGTTAAATATCATTATTGGTTTGCATCACTTGTATATGGTTGACATCTAAAGAAATCCATAAAGAAGATATAAAGTATTGGAGGAGAGAAATTCCTCGTCTCATGTGTGAAATGCATAAACATATACCTTTGGAATTTTTCAATGCACAGGAACACTACCTCATACACCAAGTTGAGGAGATTGAGTTGTGTGGACCTGTGCACTCAAGGTCCATGTGGATGGTTGAGAGATACTTGAAATTTATGACGAGTTTGGTGAGACAACGAGAACATGCTGAGGGTTCTATGATGGAAGGAT